>QFDD01120094.1:0-174790 GCA_006871305.1 Vachellia collinsii
GAGCAGGAATAAGATCCGATATTGAAAGCCACCGCCAACCCGGACAAGGACAGCCACCACGGTGATAATAATATTCCCACTCTATACAGAGTGACAACAACAAATGAACTGAGGACATTGAGAATGTACGTCTAGTTGTGAAGTCCAGCCCCCCCCCCCCCCCCCACCCAAAAACCAAGCCAAAGGAACTAACATGCGCATCTCCATGATTTCAGATGCATATATCTTATAAGAAAACAGCTCATTCTACTAGATCCAATTTCCATTGATGGGGACATGCATTCAAAGGAAAAGCAGCTTATCCCATTTTCTGTCCAGGCCCAATATCACATTGCGTACCTGCATCGATCTCAAATGGGCTAAGCCCAAAACTTCCACCATGATCCTTCAGTCCCGGAGAAGGCACTCTCACTGACACTTTTCGGATAAGCTTCTATCAATTTATGCATCTAATTTCCAGTTCTGATCCGTGAAAGCAGTAAAAAGCAAAACAACAACAACAACAACAAAGGAGAGCACCCAACTTTTGAATGGTCTTCAAATAAAAAGAAGCAGAGAACATGAAACGGTTGTTAAACAAATGTGCCTGTTTTTTCCGCCATAAATACAGTATACTCACATAAATAGAGATTTATTCATGCAGCTTTTTAATAGCAGGATCGAGGAACAAGCCCCATAGACGAAGTAGAAGGAAGAGACAGCTTTACAGACAGGTTTCAAATCCTGTTACGCTCTCCTATCCCTCCGACCGACCCTCCCTCCCAATCCCATCAATTTCAGAATATACACTCCCACTTTTATGTACGCTTATAACCCATCGCACCCGTCATCAACGTAATTCTCTCACCATTCATTTATTTTGCGCACACAACACACGTTGAAAGGAGAAAGGCGAAAGCACAACAAAACACACAAACTATTTTGCAGATTTACAAATATTCTTCCGTGATTATGCAATCAAGCGAGCACACAAAAAACTAACACGCTAAACAAAGCGCTTCTTCTGCTTGTGAATTGGTTTTGAAGCAGAGAGCGCCGCTCACGGCTCTAAATATTTGCCTTCTTAAAATACATAACAAAAAAGTCACTCTTTTTCTGAGATGGGAAATTAAAGGGGACAGCGGTGTGCCGGGGGGGGGGTTAATTATTAACAAGAAGAAAGAGAGGGTAGTGGTGGCCCGGGCAGAAGCAGGAATCAACAAGAGTGGAAAGACAAAGCGTGAGGGAGGTGGTGGATGTGGTGATGATGATGGGGGTGGTGGTGGTGGTGGTGGGTGTGGGTGGACTCTTTCTCGATCCGCCACCGGATATGGAGGAAGTCGTCGACGGAGCAGGGAAGGCGGAGGGGGCCGTCGGCATGATAGCCGTAAACCTCGTGAGCCCTGTCGAGAAGGCGGACGACAAGAGGATGACGGAGATAAGAAATAGGGATGAGGAATCTCTGAGGGACGCCATCTTCGTCTGCCAAACCCACCTGGACAGCAAGCCAACCTTTCTTCACCTTCATCTTCCTGTCTTCCTGCATCTTTACTCCGCACAACTGAATCCCAGTACGGAAAAAACACAAATGAAAGTGTGTGTTGGTAGGGGTGAGAGAGAGAGAGAGATTCCGATTATGTTGGTGAGGCTGAATGAATGATTGGTTATATAATAAATAAGCACGGAACAAGTAGTCCAGCTAGTACAATAGCAGGAGGACGGTGACAACGTTTTTTTTTTTTGCCCCTTCTTTTCTTTTCACTTTCTGTAATTAATTCATGGGCTCCATATACAATTAATAAACCGAGTATCGGATGCCTAATCGAAATTCACAAAATAAATTTTTTTCAATTTTAGGCATTACATTTATCTGGATGAAGTTTAGTTTTTTCCTACATTTTTTTTATTATGCTAAAAGGTAACGAAAGAGATGATGATGTTCATTGCTGTAATTAGATTAGATAGTGTTTTTTATTTTACCTTTTTCTGGGTGGGGGGCTCAACAGTGACATGTATGGAATATAATAATTATAGAAGAAAGGAAAAGAGAGAATAAAATGGTTGGATGAGTGTACACTCCACTGTCTACAGTGACGACCCCTCCTTTTGTTTCGAAGGTTCAACACCTAACAGCGATCCTAACTCCTAATTCATCTGTGCGCTCCTCTTTCCCACGTTAGTATTTGTTTGTGTCTGAGATCTTCCACAGTAAGTCTTTAGTTTACGTACCTGTCATCACTTTCACTCTTTACCCTTTCTGATGGTTTTCAAGAATAGGCAGGCAGGTAATTTAGGATAGGAGTTCGGTATCCTTATTTGTGATGAACTTTTATAGAATACGATAATACAGCAAACATACCAATCCATTCCTACATATACCCCATACAAGTTCAATTTGATTATTAGCTGACCAAAATAAAGGCATGCTTATCTTTTTTGGTAGTTGAGTTTTTGGTGATGGGTTCCAGATATTAATTAAATTAAATAGGATTAAACTATACAATCATGCTAATAATGAGACAAAATTTTATGATGGTGGTGGTGACCAGGATATGGTAAATGAATAGGGGGAGTGGCATGGAGCGAGACTTGGCACCTTCTAGAGGCTCTGCACCTGGTTTCAAAAGTAAAACAAAGAGGTCATTAATCAATGCTTGATTTTGAATATTGAAATGGTGGCAACCACAGAAGGATGGAGACGCCCGCTTGACCACACAAAGTTTTGCCAACATATGCATCAACAAACTTCAATTTCATTCATAAGTGTCCCTTTTTTATATAATGCAGTGTTTTGAGGAGTCAAAGTTTGCACGGTTGTCCGGCCACTTCGGCTCCATCATTCACATTGCTTAATTGCCACGTGTCTCTATTAAATTTATTACGTACCTTACAACAAAATTCTTTTATGTACTACATACAGTGCTGTGCCATTTGTGCACTATTTAATTAAACAGTTTGAGTCATGCTTTTCATGTCTTTTGAAATTTCTCATATGCTTCCATTCTCTCTTTCTCTAATGCAATTCTCAGGGTTGCAGAGTGGGAACCAAAGAAATCAGTGGAAACATTTGATTAGAGATAGTACAAATAACGTGATATATCCATTGCACACTATAATTTATCTTGCAACTACTTATCCATATATAAAATGATCTAAAAAAACTTGAGTAGAGAGGAGTTATTTAATTATACCATATAGGAGTATGCAAAAGTCTCCTAGCTCGGTCTAGTCTGAGAGGTCAACTAGACCAATCAGACCATAATAAATAGTCAGGTTGAACTAGGTTTTAGGCCAGGGATATAAACCAGTTGATCTGATTTGATTTGAGTATGTTATACATATAAATCATCTCAGTTTCAAGGTTCCACAGAAGCCCTAAGAGCAGTCTTCTTTGCATGAAAGCATGAGTGATGCCGTCTCCACCACTCTGCTAGTCCGCTCTCCACCTTCAAGTCTTCAACTTCATGAAACTTCAACGAACCCAGAGGCGAACAAATTTGAGGGCGAAGCGAATTTGTTTTGGTCTTTGACCTGTCTCTATTTATTGTTCATCCTGGTACCCATTGTAAGAAGCAAAGCATCTTGTCTCGGTTTGTAAATTTATCGCTAGCATTTAAATTACCAAGAAACTTCGTTTTTTAAGTTTTTTTTTATTCGATTCTCTGGTAGTTACGGATTTTTCATTTATTTCATTTGTGTTGTGGATGAGACAAGCTGGTAAAATGCATTCTCTTTCCATCATCTGTTTCACAATCCTACCAAGAATTAATTCCCGTCTCCACGAAATCCCTGCTTGGATCATGATATATATTTTGACTACGTAATAATTCTTGTGATGGACTGAATTGAGAATTTGAGAAAAATAGGAAAAAAAAAAATATTGGGATCCAGACCTATACAGACCAATCCACTAGTTTAATGGATCAAAGTCTAGTCCATCCTAAACATTGATTTACATTGAATTAAACTGGACCACAGGATGTCAAGCTCAGCCCGTCCAAAAAACAGGTCAAACTTCATGTTAGACCCTGATCTAATCCAGTCTGCTTAACGTGCAAAACTAATGCCAAATGTATGGTGTGTATAGATTATTTTTTTTTTTCCTGAATAGATGAATACACGTACACTGCCATTTATCTAAAATGTGTAGTGAAAATGAAGTTAATTAATTAATGAGATGGATAAGTGGTGTTAGGTAAGAGAGGGGAGTGGTCGTTGTCGAGGGGAGTCGAGGTGGATGGTGGAGGCGACAAGGTCGGTGAAGTTCGTCGTGGGCACTGGGCAGCACCAGTGATGAAACTCTCTCCATGGATTATTGCGCATGCTCCTCATGTGTCCCCGCACACAATGTAGTAAATCACGACTTGCTGGAGAGTTTGGTTGACAGCATACGGAAGGATCATACAGGAAGAGAAGTAAAAGGAATCATGAAATCCTTGGAGCTCTCGCAAGGCGAGACATTCGCCATATGAAACATAGGAACACCGTATTGTGTAGTACATGGATATTATCAAACACACCACCCCCGCATCGTAATTTAAGCTTAATTATTAGTACTCCATCCATCCGTTTCGATTTATAACAAAAAAAATTGAGGCTATCCGTCAAACTCTCTGTGGTGGATAGTCTCCTCTAAAGACATTGAGTGTTTCACTCGTAGATTAGCTTATTGACAGCGGAATCCTTTGAGAGCATGTTTGGGTGAAGCATTTTTGAGATAAAACTCCTCTTATGTATTTACCTCGAATTACGTATAATCATTTTCTAGAAGCTGTTCTTGAGCAAGCTCTGAATCTGTAAACCCTGCTTATGAGCCTTTTCCACAGAATAAGGACATACAGGATCTCCATGTCAGGATAAGTTATTATGAGTTGGAGGCATGTGTGTATGAATTGGACATAAGAGAGGTGTGCTTGGGTCCAATGGTAGGGTAGGGGGTTGACACCGCCCATCCATTCGCCGCCATTCAAAGAGAGACTCCTCTTACAAACAGACATACATACATATATATGCCCACGTGATTCATTCGTTCATCCATCTGTATCAGATTTTTTCTTATTGCGACGTGCACGATTTTGACTTCCTCATCTACGCGCAACCAACACCCCAATCCCACATCTCTTTACTCTCTTCTTTATTTTCTGCGCTGACTCATAAATGCTGTGCCCCCTCCGTTACGTATTGCTTTCCAGAGGATATATCAGTGAACAAGCAAGGGTCACCAAAACTAATCGGAGTTCCTAATCATGATTGCAATGCATAAATCCTCTTCCTTCAATAGGCAAGTGGCCAAACAAAGGGTAAGGTATTCTGTCTTTGACCAAAATTATGATTCGCTCCTGCTTTAAACCCAGACCAGACAAAAAAAAGAGTTGGTAATAATCTACCCAAGACTTTTTGTTTTTTTTTAAGGTCTGCATTCATTATTAACATTATTATGGAATTAATTTTTTTTTATTTAACAGACTTAATACGTGATTAAAAACCAAACTTTTATTGCCTCTCATTGAATCCGCCCCTTAACGAACTCGTATCCTTTTTCTTTTTAAAAAAAACACTTAAATGCTATTTTTTTAAAACATATTTCCTCTTTTATATTCTTGAGAGAGGGAGGGAGGGCCCAAGTTTAAATGCTAATGTTTTGTTTCTGCCCAAGTTCTTTTTGCAACAATTGGATCTTCGATGTTTAAATCGGGCCCATTTCATTAATGGGAAAATTTGTCAGAAGTAAAGCCCAAAAGACAGATGGGCCGAAGGAAAGAAAAACCCATGATCTTTTCTCTTGAAGCTTTGAGGCCCAATAATTGTTTTCGGGCCCAATGATGTGCTTCCTCTCTCTCTGATTTATGCTGGCCGAAAGGGTAGAATAAATATTTATTCAGACTAAGTTTCATTCTAATTCATTAGGGCGTGGAAATCCAAATATATAGGATTAGATCTTTCCAACCTCATCCCCAAAGAAAAGCATAGTCAAAGGGTTAGTGAGAGACGTTGAGCAACCGTTTTCCAACTTACGACACAGTAACAGTTAAAACTTAAAAGGCATATAGTACATGTGATTTCAATCATTAACATATCTAAGAACAGAGCATCCTTGTCTTTCAAGCAACAGATGAATCATGTCTCATGCAATCAATTATTAACACCAATTTAAGAAGAAGAAAAAGATTGATAACTCCATGAAATAACAATAACGTCTGCTAGACGTGAGAGAGGCAACCATAACACATCAATGAAAACACCCATATATGTGCGTGTCTCACAACTGATCACACTGTGTGGGGACAAACGAGATGGTCTTCTTCTCAAGATCATGATTCACCAGCATGTTCTGCTGCTGAACATTACCAAATATGGACATTCCACTTGAAGCTCCCATGGCTAAACAAGCCAATCCCACATCCGAATCAGCAATCATGTAATTCTCAGAAGGCAGCTCCAAATCTGCACCTCTGAAGTGGAATATTAGCTTGGGAACTTCCACTTGGTTTGTGCCAGATGGTAGGGCGAAACAAAGATCAAGCCCAGCTGATCCTGATTTGTCCACTGAGAGACTCATTTGAGAAGTGAACTCTTTCTTGAGTGCATTGAAAGAACTCTCTTCAATGTAAGTGATGGTAGTGCCAGAGTCTATGATTACCCCTCCACGTCCATCATCTCCCACCTCAAAAGTTGATTTTTCAATGGACAATCGAGTGTCTCCCACAGTTATTCCTTCAAGAGGAAGATAATAAAAAGATGGTTGTGATGGGTTCGTAAGTAATGGTACGGTTAGTGCCTTTTGTGTTGCATTCACACTGGCAAATGATCCCAGAAATAGAGTACTGGTTTTGGAGTCATCATCCATGGAAGTCAAACAATATGAGAACTTTGGCTGATTTAACTGGGAAACCAGAGACAAGGGCCCACGACCCAGCCCTACCAGCCCTGAAGCCTGCTCGAATCCATCTCCTTCATTGTCTTCTCCACAACCAAACCCGACGTTATGAACAGAAACTTGATGGCCAGAGTCTCCAAAAGTGAAAGTCTCGGAGGCTAAAACTCCTTGTGTCATGGAATAGTCACCGTATGTGTAGACATATTGGCAGCCATCACTGCAAGTAGAGGAAGGTAGTGAACTACAGAGTTTGCTGTTACAAGAGAGCTTAGAGTAAGAAGATGACTTAGTGGGATCGAAGATGGGTGAGGGCTGCTTGTAACATTGTGTGCAAGGTTTGCATTGTGTCCATATGAGATCGCTTCCTGTGTCCAAAACTGCAGGGAAGGCTTCTAGGGGTGTACCTATAGATAACTGCATTAAATACTCACCATTTCCTGCATGAATTGGAGCTTCTAATTGTGAATCAGGGTCTGAAGCAGCCAAAACCATTGCTTTCAACTTCTGCAACCTTTGGTTGCCACGTTTGATTCCTTTCTGAACAAGCTCGAACTTGGTCAAGTTCTTCCCCGAATCGATGTGGCGGAGGGAGACTCGGACCGTTTGATGCTGCTTCAGAGCTTTTCTGGACGTTGAACATGTTGGACCAATGAAAATAATTGCTATTACCAGACACACCAGAAGGAGAAGAGATGATGGAGAATGCAGTCTAGCCATGAGCAAGAGATTGAGATGTGATTATGATGAGGAAGAAATTGAAAGATGAATGTTTGTGAGTGAATTTAAGTTTGAGGATGAATGGAGGTTGAGATGTCAGGAAACATGAGTGTTGGGTTGGTGAATAAAGCAACGTTATGACTAAAAGCTAGGCTTCAATTCTCTGCTCTTGGTATTCGTTGAGCTAATATAACAAGAAGAATATACCTAAACATATGGCTGATCAATGCAAGAGAACTTGTGAAAGGTGAATATTGTAATTATTGTGGAGGATATTTTTTTAATGCACGCACTTGTTAAAGCTATTGAAGCTATAATGAAGCCTGCATAAAAAGTAATACAATACATGAATATTCAGAGTAGGCTATCTGCTACTCTATCTTTCTTATCCTTATTTTACTTCTCTTCCTCCTTCACACATTTTTCGTTCAAAATAAGGTAAAATCATCCTAAAGACTTGGACTTTTGTGATTGGATGTCTCGCGTGAACAGAATGGTTTACTCATTGGCCGTGACAGAGCGAAACTGGTGGGCTTTAATGCAATTGTTTCAATTCCACGCATCTGATGCGGAAAAAGGTAGGTTGATGATCCTTTTTTGAGTTTGGTGAGACCGTATTAAGATTTTCATGTCAAGTTATTAGATGAGACATGACAATTGTCAAACTTGTGACTGTGCAATAATATTAATATATATGTGGATGCATTTTGCTTGGTAAAGGTGCATGTGAACTTGTGCCTAATTTCTATGGTTTGGCAAAAAGTTGATGAGCAGTTCTGCTCAAAAAATAAATAAATAAAGAAAGAAAGAAAAAAAGAGGTGGGAAGAAAATTGATTTTTTTTTTTTTTGGTTTAGAATGAAATTCAGATTTGGTTGCTGTTATTGAGTGACCTAGACTTGGTCATGTTGATACATGTTTGATTTGAACATGAAGTGAAACTTTTAATTCTTCGGAAGTCACACATTTATTTTTCATCAAGCCTTAAACTTTACATATTGGGAAAGCATATGAAATGACATAATTTAAAGACATGGCCTCAGAGGCATATTGTTTGAGTAAAGTTATATGCTACTCGATTCCACGAAATCAGGATATGATTGATGATGTTGCCTGCCATCTATATGCATATCAAAGTTTGGTGGAGCATCAACTGTTTATACGTATGAATTCGTCATTACTTACCTGAAGATTGAAAGATTTAGATAGTGAATAAATATTTTGTTTTAAAATGATTCTTCAGCTTCTTTGTTAAGAATTCATGATGATTTTCCCCCCTTTCCTCCTAGTTTTGAAGTACAATGCTTCGTGATTTTTTCTTTAAAATAAATTACATGGAAATACTTTCAATTTCATGTAAACAATTCCTTCTCTTTATTTTAAAAATATTTTGGGATAAAAAAACTTCTCATATCAAAAATACATTTCCTAAACTTAAATTGGGAAAGTTTCTTGGTTTCTGTTTGTCAACTCAGTATTTGTCAAGGCCTTTTCAATTATCATAAATATTAATGCCTAACGAGTTTACTTCAGTTTAAGCAATAATGGTAGAGATTTTTCCTTAATCCAGAAGCTTGTTTGGGAAGTAACAAAACCTTGATTTCAAACCTGAATTTCACAAAATCCGAGGTAAGTATATGAGAGAGTTTTATCTCAGTTTGCGTGAAATTGATTTTGGAAATTGATTACGGGGAAAGGTTCTCATGTCACGGTCGTTTTCTATTTGGCTCTACGCCGTCATTTACTTGGTAGTTCTTTAACTTTTACTGACGCTCTGCCTTGGCGCCAGCAAATTTGGGGTGGCTTTAACAGTACCGGATGCAAATTCACTAGCTTCACTACTCAAGTTTCTTGACCAATGAATGAGACATTCCATTACACATTCAAAGGGACAAATTGTTTTTGTCATGTGACACAAAATAAAGTAATAAACTACAGCACATCGGTTCCCGGACTAGGAAAACTCATTTCTAATTTGAAGCATATCTTTGATGTAGTAGACCACGAGATCAAAAATCTTCCACCAGAAAACACGGTTTCCGCCAAGGGAACATATACTTTGAGGTGCCCAATGACACCAGACTTGTAGTTACAAACCAAAAGACTTCGGCCTTGGCTTATTCTTACCCACAGAATTCATTCTATTGGCATATTCTTCCTCCTCTTCTAGTTTCTTTCTCCGAGCAGCCTCTTCTTTTTGTCTTCGAATCATCTCTAATTCCCTTTGACGTTCCTCCTCCTTCCGCTGCAGCTCTAGGGCTTCTCTTCTCTGAGCCTCTTCCACCCTCCTTCTATTTTCCTCAAGCATCATATCCAGCTCTTCTCTCTCTTTCCGAGCTTGCTCCTGTAACACAACATCATGACATCATAACAGTCAAATGGCAATTTTCCAGGGAATACTATAACCTTGCCAAACTGTATTAAGATACTCGAAAGTATCCCAGGGCCCAGGCTACAATGTAACGTATTATTTATCCACGTTTAATTTATAAAATGAGCGATTATGAAACTTGATGTTGCAAGGCTATGTAATATGCAGTCTCAATAGCCTGCCTTGGCTTTCTCCTTTTGGGGGAAAAAGTTCAAGTTAGTATACTTACTTCTTTCCTTCTAGCTTCACTGAGAGCATCTTCCTTTTCTTTTTCAAGTTGAGCTTCAACATCATCAAACAATTTCTTCACCCCCTTCGCTATGCGCCTTTCTATTTCTAACTTCACTTCCGCTGAACCTAGCTTCTCCTCAACATTCTTTCGTATTGCTTCTTCTAGTCTCAGCGCAGTCTCCTCTTCTAATAATTTCAATTCTTCCTCATGTTGACGCCTGTTACAGAGTGCAGATGTTTAAGAAGATAAGTGGTTGCCGATGAAAAATAAAGGGTTAGAAGCAAATTATAATTACATCAGCTGCCTAGTCCTAGGTGACAATGGAAATATACAATAGGAATAGAATGAATACTTAATTTTCATACTTGATTTCAATTTTCCAACCAGGTAATTCCATCAACATGGAAAAGATGAGCTTACGCTTATAAGGCATACCTCTAACAAGTTCCTGATCCACATATATGCAGTTTCTTATGGAACAGTAGATAAACTTCGCACCAATTGTTCATCATATATAACAAACAAGTTGTACTATGCAGTAGCTTCCTTCAGAAAAGCCAGTAGAGAAGAATTTAAGCAGTTGCATTTTCAAAGTGAATCACGTATCTGGCACAAGCAAAGATGGGAATTGATTTAGACACAGATGTAGACCTATTTTCTTCAAACTATCAATAATTCAATGTATTCTCACCACTAGCCTCAGTGATAAACATAACTCCTTGCATCAATTTGATCTTTTTTATGAATTTAATCTGCTAGCATAGCTTTTTATTTGATCAGCCACAAACATGATATTATTAGTTAAACCCAGTTAACGCTCTATAAATTCAATGTCCCAGGCTCAAGTACGGCTTCTATGGGGAAGATTCTTGCCTTTGATGGACATATATGCCTTTCATTAACCAAACTTATGTTGAGCACATAAATTATAATCTCATAGACATGATAAGCATCCAAGTGTTTTGTGAAGGGAGATCACAAAAAATGGCGCAAGAATAAAAATGTTTACCTTTTCTTTTCTTCTTCCTCTTTTTTCAGTTTGTCAGAGGTAGCTTTATGCTCATTTGAAACAGGGCTAGAACTGCGAGATTTCGGCAATGGAGACAATGAGGAGCTCCTACTTCTATGCCTCCTACGATGTCTAGGAGCTGGAGACCGTGTTCTCCGACGCTTATGACTTGGGGAGCGACTTCTTCGCCTGAAATCAAACAGCAGATCCAGACCCCATTTGAAAATTACCAGAACCAAGAATTTTCAAAATTAATACGAATGCCAACACAAGGAACAGGCATTTCGAACCCGAATCTGACTCCGGAATAATGGCAGTCAATTTCTTATATGATGTTAAGAGTAAGGATATCATTTGAATTAAGGGGAAGTGAAGAATCCAAGCAGCGTAGCTAAACAAAGGTCGGGGCTTTAAAGAAAACTTGGACTATGAGTAGATATACATAAAAAGAAAACCTGGTCCGGGTAGAATTGGAATAAGGCGAGCGGCTCCGATCCCTGCGGCTTCTGCGGCTGTGACGGTGACCCACCGGGGACGGAGAATATCTCCTCCTGTACGACGGAGAGCGCGACACGCTTCGAGGCATCGATTTCGACAACGACGATTGTCACTTACAAGCTAACCGAACCAAAAACCCTAGAAATCACTGGAGTGTCACCACCTTTTGCCAGTGATGACTCCAAACAAGGTCTCAATTCCCAACGAGTGGAAAAAATCGCTCCCAAAAGCGCCAACAATGTAAACTGGAAATCAAATTAAATCTGAACATCTGTCAAAGAAAGTCAAAATCAATATCAATATAATCCTAGAATACAGAAAAAGAAGAAAAAGAGAAGTGAAGTTGTAAATTCAACGAAGTTATTATTAATCAAGAGTATTCAACATAATTAATTTTTTAAGGGTATAAATTTAGTAATACCGTTAATTTTTTTTAATTCCGTTGATCAGTTGGTATATTTAAAAAATTTTAGTGTCCAGTCTTTTGTTTTAAAATTAGTTAGGTAATAAAAACTACTCATTTTTACTTAATTTCCTTCGTTAAAGTTGCTTTAAATAATTTTATCTTTCTAATGGTAATCAAAACTACTCTTTTTTGTTTAACTTTTTTCCTTTTTTGCTCTTTTTACAAAAAGGAGTAAGAAAGAAAAAAGTTAAGTAAAAAGGAATAATTTTGATTACCATTAAAAAAAAATTATTTATAACATCTTTTATGGAGGAAATTAAGTAAAAATGAGTAGTTTTGATTATCTAAATAATCCCAAAAAGAAGCCTTAGACCCTAAAATATATCAGCTAGCTAACGAAGTTAGGGAGTCTTAACGACTTTGTTTAATTTACATCTTTATTAATTAATAATTGCTAAATTTACACACTTAAAAAATTATTTATGCTGGATATTTCTAACAAATAACTTCATTGTTAAATTTGTACATTTACTCTAGAGAGAGAGAGAGTAAAGTATACTATTAGTAGGTAATGGAATTTATTTATTGATTATATTAGATTTTGTGCACTTAACCAAATAGCTAATTGTTCTATTCATAAATTCTCATAAGTTGTCCTAACGCGTTCAGGTTACTGATTAGTTTGATTTTTTTAACCAATTATTTAGTTAGAATTAAATATATGATAGTAATCTTATAAATGAGTTGTAGTGTCTCTGGTCAATAGAAACAGAATTAATATACAAAGATTTTATGCATTAATATTACTGGTCTAAGGGGTGACTAACAATACCTGACATGCAACTGATGTAAGTTTACACAAGGCACGTACACAAGTATGAATCACAATAGGACGTTGGCTTTGCCTCTAATATATATTCTACAAGCGCCTGCCAAAAACAGAAGTTCGATACAGAAAAAAAAATTTCCTCTTTTTTTTTAGGTTTCCGGTTCATTGGATATCGAACAACTTGTGGTCGATTTAGAAGAAGCACTTGCATTTGAAAACAGAGTCGTGCAAAACCATAAGTATCTTTATCTTGCCCAGGAAAGCTGGATAGCCTCCTGATCGTGCGTAGATTCATCAGCCCAAGCAAATTGGTGATCCAACAGTGACATTTCTCTATTGTTCATCTCTTCCACTAGCTCCCACTCAGCCCATCTCTCCGCCAAACCTTCCCCATTCAGCAAATTCACCACCTCCGACATGCTTGGCCGATCCTCCGGCAAGCCTTGCGTGCAAAGCAATGCCACCTGTATTACCCTCTCCACTTCCTTCGCATCATAACTCTCCAAATTCTTGTCCACTATGTCCTTTATCCTCCTCTCTCTCAGCAGCTTCTTAATCTGCAGTGTTGACTCATCAACAATCACAGTCCATATATATATGTCAAGATACGAGTTACAAGAAGCTTACATGATCTAGCAGAAGAACATCCTCCTCTTCTTCAAGCCGTGAGAAATCGATTGCTCGCTGACCTGTCACAATTTCAAGAAGTGTTATGCCGTATCCAAAGACATCTGTTTTTTCTGATGATTTGCCTGTGGACAAGTATTCTGGGGCTATATGTCCCATCGTGCCCCTCACTTGAGTGGTAACACTGGTCAGTCTTGCGTCAACCAGCTTAGCCAGCCCAAAATCTCCAAGAACTGCTTCAAATTCGTCATCTAAGAGGATGTTTGCCGCCTTTAAGTCACGATGTATGATCTTAGGATTACATTGCTCGTGCAAATACTCCAACCCATGCGCTGTACCAAATGCTATACGCTTCCTCGCTGGCCAATCCAGACCTTTCTCTTCAGGTTTCAAATCTAATGCAACATTCAGAAGAAGTGTCAGGAATTCAACTAAAAAACTGGTTTAATATCAAGCAAGTCACTCCCAACACTGAATATTAGAGATACAACAACTTGTAAAATATATTTACTAGTTTTGTTATATCTTAGTTCCCTATCTATGAGCATTTCTGTAACATGGTAATGGTTGTATTACCTCTCAAACGATAAGCAACACTTAGATTTTCCAAGAAAGGATAAACAAGGATTCTTTCGGTTGAGGTTGTACAGAACCCAATCAAACGAAGGAGATTTCTATGAACTGCAACGCTTATAAGTTGAACTTCTCTTTGGAATGCAGCTTCTCCACCGGGATTATGATAATCGGCCAGCCGTTTCACTGCAATCCTTGTATGGTCTGAGAGTACTCCTTTGTATACTTTTCCGAAGCCCCCTTGGCCAATCACGTTGCTTTCACTGAAATTTTTTGTGGCTAGATGAAGTTCACGCAGAGAAAATCTTCTCAGTTGCCCAAATGAAATCTTGCTCTCATCTTCACCTGATCAAATAATTACTTTTCAAAGAGGTTTTTCCAGAAGTATGCAATAAGTATGACTCTGAACACGTCAAAAGCATCCGTATTCCAATTTGAACGGTGAAGATGAATGACTAGAAGGATGCTGACATATATAATAAGAAAAATACCTGAGACATCAACAAAAACATCACTTGTATGTCTTTGAATGTATTGGAACGCATATGTAACGATGATCCCTAGACACAGAATTCCGAAGGCGCCACAACTCGCCAAACTTAAAGCCACTACAATTTTTAATTTGTTGGCTGAAGCTGTAGGAAAATGAAAACTTCTAAGTTAATTAAGTACCTTCTGGATGTCAAAAACTATATGAAACAGAGAAAAAGTAAAAATAAAAACCTGGAATAGCTGAATTAGAAGCACAAGGCTGCTCCAAACTAGAGCCACAATGAAGGTCCGTTTCTGAAAAGCTGAAAATGAAAAAGTAACAGAAGACAAACCGTATATTATTTTTCAGAATACAGTTATCTTAAGGAAATCCCAGAAAACTAAAGTAACTAAAGTTCTAATAAGATTTACTTGAAGATTGGAACTGAAAAGAGGTGCTTTGGGATGGTTCCAGTTAAATTATTAGAAGACAGATCCCTGTCAAAGTAAAAAATCATAGGATATAGATGTACGCAAACTCAAGGAAGGAGAAATCCCAAAAACTAATGACAAAAGTCATCAGAATAGAAATTCTTACAATTGTGATAACCCGCTAAGATTTGCAACAGAATTCGGTATGGATCCAGACAAGTCATTCCCTCTCAATACCCTGAATAGCCATCGTCACTATTCAATCTCTCAAGAGGCTTTCATATGATCCTTAATTTTTATAAGAAGGGACAAGAATGTCTAAAAAAAATGGAAAGTGGAGCCTTACAGAGTCCTCAGAGAGGAAAGTTGACCCCATGTAGATGGTATAGGACCCTTGAAATTATTGTCAGCAAGATTTAGATATTGCAGGCGTGTCAAGTTGGCAGTATAATCAGGTAAGAAGCCTGAAAGGCTATTGTTCTGCAATTCCCTGTAATAATTGATTTAGTTAATAAGAGATAATAACATTGAGGAAAAACACAATGCCATCAGCAAGCTTGTTCATCATAGAATATAGATCTTACATCATCTTCCCATATAGGAGCTGGCTTGACTTACAGTTTCAAACCCATTTCTTAAAATACAGATTGAATTTTGAAGCATGTAACAGAGGATGAGAATCTCAAAAAGTTGAAAAGGAAGTTCTTGTCAACCCATAGATTTTGATTTAAATTACTAGACAATCTTGCACATGAAGTTCTTAGGATTTATTCTTTGTAAATCAGACACTAGCCTAAGAAATTACTGCTTAACCTGACAAATACAAACTTACAGGGTAATCAAGTATTTCAATTTGGTAATTGAAGGAGACAGTGTTCCAGAAAATCCTTTTGAACCCAAGCTCCTGCATGATGATTCATTGACAGACTAAATTACAAAATGTATTGAACAAGCTTCCTACAAAGGATCCATACATAGAAGAAGAACTAGTATATTAGAAAAGAAGTAGATGATAGATACAGATTTATGCTTCTAACATGGTTAAACTTACAGAGATATGACATGTCCATCTCTACATGTGACATGAGACCAACTAAAGCAAGGGCTCACAAGAAAACTATTCCAATCAATCATCTGATGGTTGGAATCATTGAGGACCTTCAAAAAATCTAACAAGGCTTCACCTGTATAGTAAATTAATGACCAGAAATATAAGCACTCGTCTTAAATAGTAGGTCCCAGTGACCCATAAAGTTGCAGAAGATAAGCAAATGTTTAGAGCACCTTCCACATCAGGACCAGTAGTTGCACAGCTGAGTCCTAAGATGGCCAAGAAGGTCAGCCACCTAGACATTGGATTTAGTGGTATATAAGCCGCTTTGATGTCCGAGGAATATTCGCCTGGGAAAAATCTTTTATATATCATGCAGAAAAGAACCTCAAGGAGTGATTTTTATCTTGGAAAGTTGATACCTGAGACATTATAAAAGAATGAGTTATCCCCATCAAACAATGAACTGAATTGAGATATGTACTGTTTCTCAGAAAAAGTAACCTCTGTGAGAAGATGAGAGAGAGAGACACACACACACTAGAGGGGAAGCAAGAAACTCACCAGCTGGAGGAGACATGAGGGACTCACTGGTTACTGCAGCATGAAGACTGATGGGAGAGAGGGAGACGAAGGAGGAGACATTTATTGTTGTGAGGATCAGAAAAACAGTCAAAACCAACTAAAGTGAGTGGAAGGGACCCACTGGTCAATGAGCAACACAATGGGATTAAAAATTGTGGGAAAAGAAATGGCCAATTTGTGTGTTGGCTAATGCTAAAGAATCCCAGTGGTGGGAATGGGCAGAAGAATCCCACTGAACTGAGAGACAGGCTTTGATTTTTAATACTAATAGTGTTTTATGCCCACCTTTTATATTCTTTTCCTCAATTTGTTGAAAATGCTCAAAAGTGCTGAGCTGTGGAAAGAAGCTTCCACTATGATCCATTTTGGATTGTATCTCCTTTCCCTGTTTCGCGACGGCGCCCCTTCGAATTTTCCCAAAGGCGCACACTCTTAAAAGCCACTAATAATTAGAGAGCGACCACCAAAAGTATATCATTTTTTTTTTAGAAATTATAAATATTGAATTAACTGAGTATCAATGCATTTTTTATTAAAATATTCTTGTTATTTACTCTTACCTCTCAATGCAGGTCTTTTCTCTCCTCAAGGCGAAAGTTGACAAAAGATTAATAAATGCTTTATTAAAATTGTAAAATGTTAGTTATTTATATAAAAGTAGATATAATATTAAAATATATTTTTTTAAATGATTTTCCGTAATTTAATATAAATAGTTGAAAGGATATTTGTGTAGGTTTAGATGAAAATGCTCTTTTAATTTAATTGATTCTCTTCTCGTAGACACCCCTGAAACGGCCCATGAACAGAAGGCCGTCTTCGCCAGTCCCGTCCTCTTTAACTTGACTGAGTCCCTTTTCAACACTTGAGCACCGGACCTCCGAAACGCCTGAACCCTGAAATGCAGAGGTTAGGACTTCTCTTTCGTTGAAGTTTTAATTGATCAATACTAGTAATTGATTATGAAACAATTAATTCATAAATTAAGGTTAAAATTAAAGAAACAAAATTAGGGCACAGGGGGTGGGGGTCATAATTCGGGAAAGCAGCGCGGGGATGCAATAAAGGTTCATCGGCTGACATTATTTCTGGGTTGGGCGGAGCAATGGTGGACATTTCAGAGAAACAGGGAATGGAATTGGACGACAGGGTCAAGTTCGGGCCTTGGGATTGTTACCGTGACATTTCTACTCACGTACGCAACAAGAGCAGGACCCTCCAATCAAGAAACGACAAGCTCAGCTTCTATGCTTCTCTTTCCGAAGCTTTTCATGTTCATAATCCAATGGCCGACTCCGACGTCTTGCATTTTTTCGGTGACCTCTACGAGAGTGTCAAACCCCAGTTGCTCCATCCTGTGGAAGAAACCAGAGCTGTATCACCCGATGTATCTAATGATAGTGATGATGTGCCGTATAAGGTTTTCTTGGATCACTTGAGGCTCGACGGAAAATCTTATGTGCTTGACATCCCGGAAGACGGTATCTTTGTTAGATACGATGCATCGGAACAAGAGGATTCTACATTAGTTAATGCATCACATTCTGAGTCTAACCTTGATGATTGGACCCATCTTATTTCTATCGACACCAATCTGAACTCTGAGGCAGAGCAGCTTCGTAAACAAAAGCAACCTCTTCAAACGATTGTGGATCCAAAGAAGGCGACGCGCAAGGGTAGGAAACCAAAACAACCTCTTCCCCTTAGTACCGTTGTTCGATCGAGCATGGATTTGCAAGTGAAAGAAGAAGATGATGATGACCATCTACCCGACTTGAAAAGTCACCTAGTAAAACAACCAGAACCTGTTGTACGTATCACAGATTTGATGAATCCATAATTTTTGCTTCATTCCAATTTTTTTTGTTCTTTGTTCTGCATTATGTATATTGTTTGTGGGATTGAATCTAACAATTTAAACATTTGGATTCCTTTATTTGCTACTGGGCAGGTGAATGTGGATCAGTGGTGGCATAAGCAAAAAGTCCGTGCGCGGAAGCACACAACATTTAGACGTAAACTCATGGATGATCTTAAGAGGCCTTACTCTGAGGGAGAGTACCGGATGCTTCTTAAACAACTTGGTGAAAAAAAACCAGTGCAAAGCCAAAGAGTTCTGCGTTCGTGCACAAAAAGCTATGACGACAACACTCGTCCTCCAAAGTCTATTCTTGATTACCATGCTGGTAAGTGCTAAGTAGGATTTGTCGCACTGCTTTAGTACTCTGTTCCACTTGCAATATAGCTTTTGAATGTATGACACCACCATTGTCTGCCTGTGTATAAAATCTACTGACACGAGGACGTTGGTTGAACTATGAGATCGGACTTGCTCTAGTCTTGATTCCTTAATGTTAGTTTTCTTGTTGTTTGTCTCTTGGCATTCTTTGTTCGAGATCAGTAACTTTTTGAGTTTCGAGCTGAATGTGCAGATCTTGCAAAGAGAATAGATTCAGTTCGTGATGATCATCCGAGAGTTCTGAATCTCCTGCGTGGATATTTCTATTGGATAACAGTATGTTTAGATTTTCAGCATCATGCACATTCATTTTAATTATTTTGATTCTTCTGGCGCTGCTCATTTGATCTGTTCATGATGCTATCCTCTACATGGAAATGAGCATATCTAGCTGTTTACATGTATTGCAGTAGCAAGTACCAGCACTTTATGAAAGCATTCCTTCGCAATCGCATAGTATGAATGAGATTGAGATCATTCATGATATGAACCTTAAATAAATGAATCCTGTTTAATATACATGCATACCACTTAATCATATCCTTGTGTCATACTGTGGTTGCTTGCATGTAACCTTTTATGAATTTTAACTTGTGGATTGGGGTCTGTTTTATTCATTAGCCCCCACAAGATAACGTGGGGCATCAATATAATCTACGCCAAGTCATGAAAGGCCTCTAAAAACATTGAATATTAATATATTATCGTATGTAATTCTACAAGTATACAAAAACAATGGCTTTCGAGTAATTTCTGCATTGTGAGAGATTGTTGTTGGGAGCTGGGACATAGAAAATTTAGATGTTATGTGCTGTTGTCACCTTTTGATTCATCATTTGTGTGATGACAGAATTTATCTCAAGAAGGGTCGTTTCTACCATGGGAGGATGCATCATGTCTGGAGATGCTGCCACAATAGGAGTCGCTGCATTTCATTTACCATGCTCTCTTACTTTGCTGTTAACTTTGGAGTGTGGTCCCAGGCCGGCCCACCAACATATTACTTATTGTATATATTTAGCGCCCCCCCCCCCCAAAAAAAAAAAAATAAAAGGAAGACACACACACACACACACACACACTCATGCACAGAATGCTAGAATTTGATTTGTAATTGCATTGGCACCTCAGCTTTCCATGGTTATTTGAATCTTTTTCGGCTTCAAGAGTGTTAGAGTGCGCGTGCGTGCGTCCGTTTTACAAGTTGGCCGGCAACTTCTTACAGGGGAAGCACAATTTTGATGTGAGAGGAAGCAGTAATAATTAATGAGTGAGAAGGCTGAAGGCAGGATAAGGACAACAAAATCAACATCCTAAAATAAAACATATGAGAAGACAATGAAGATTAAAGAATGGAGCCAACTAGAGTAGATGGTTGCCACCACTTGATGCCACTTCAGGGTGGGTGGACTCTCTGTGGGTGCTAGTGTCCTCGCCATGAATTGCGCCATCACTACACATATAATGGAAAAGGCCGCGACGAGGTTCAATCCCATCTCATGATGAAAGGGCTACACCTCCTTTGGAGTCAGTGACGATCAACAAGAGTGCCCTTGAAGAATGTAGCACACTAGTAATACATTAATCAAACAAGTCACTGTGGAATAAGATCCATTTCTCCCAATGCAGAAAGAAAAGGGCAATTAGGCTATTGATTGAATGGTAGTTCCAATTTGATCATATAATTAGAATGATTAGAAAACAGAAAACAGAGGACTCGATGATCACGGTAGTGTATGCGCTAATCATGAATCATTGTTCATTACGTTCATCATTTCCTAGCTATTCATTATCCAAACGGAAAATATATTAAAAGAGGGAGCTCAAACAATCCAAACGAAAAATATCCGTCGCCCTAACATTCAAGAATATCTCCCTCCATAATATATTTTTCGTTTGGATAACGATCATTTGGGTTCAAACAGGCTCCCACCTGCAAACCAAACATCCAACAAGTAGGATACAGCAAAATTGAAGTGAACAGTGTTTGGGTCGTGCAAGTCGTCGTCTCCTTCCTCTGTTCTGATTTCTGAGTTCCAAGCGGAAGAGTGAAGCGATTCTCCTCTCACTTGAGTGAGCTCGACTGCTCTCCTATCTTCACTTTCCATGGAATACCGTTGGCTATTGCCCGTTTCTCCTCGGTTCTGATTGTTCAAATATGTCTAATGAGTCTGCTAATTTTCTTTCCTGGGTATCATTTGGGTCTTGAAAGAAAGTAAGAGCTTTTCCTTTTGCTTCCAAGCTTCTTGATGGGATTCTGATTTGCAACAGATTTTTTGCCGCTTGGTTTTAATCAAGCAGATATATATCCAAACACCAGGGCCTCGATGATAAACTGTCTGAGTCAGATGAACAGTTTCGGGGAGAAATGGCGCCAATAACTGATTTTTTTTTTTTTGCCAGGTGGGATTTGAAACTGATTTGCCACGCACCGTTTTGAATAAATAAATAATTTGCTTCTCCCTTCTTCCAGCCATTAGATGAATCTAGTGAAAGATCTTTGAATCACTGCGAGGAGATCTCCCTCTTTCCCCAGAAGAACACGCCTACCTCGACGTCGGCAATTGGAACAACGTAGCAGAGAATTGGGTCCTGGAAATAGAAATTTGGTTTTGAGTGAGAATCCAAATTACTGATTACAATTAGAATGGAAGCGCCGCTCAATACCCCAAAGAACAAGTACAGCATAATCGTTCCTACTTACAACGAGCGCCTGAACATTGCTCTCATCGTCTATCTCATTTTCAAGCACCTCCGGTAAATTTCCCAGCTCTTGATTTATTTTTGTTCTATTGCTCCACCATAGTGATTGACGATCTTGCATGTTTGAAATGTTCCTTTTTGGTTGCTCAATCCTCAATTAGGGATGTCGATTTTGAAATCATAGTTGTGGATGATGGAAGCCCTGATGGCACTCAGGATATCGTAAAACAGTTGCAGAAAGTTTATGGAGAGGATCGGATTGTAAGAAATACACCACTTGAAATTGGATCTTTATATATAAACTTTTCGTCATTCGTATTTATCTTTTCACCTTTCCCCCCTCTATCTTTTGGGTTCTCAGTCCTTGTGAATCTTATATTAAGCGTTCTCTCTCTGTGATTCCAGCTATTAAGAGCCAGACCTAGTAAGCTGGGTTTAGGTATTTACTCCATCCTTGTGCTCTTAAGTTATTATAAACTATGAAAAACTGGTAATTTGATTCAATTCAATTCTAGGAACGGCTTACATTCATGGTTTAAAGCATGCGTCTGGAAATTTTGTTGTCATCATGGATGCTGATCTATCACACCATGTAAGTTGTGCCCTTGAGATTCATATAAATCGTATCATAGTCTGCCGTTCCGAATGATTGAACGAAGGAAAATAAAAGGGATTTGGTTGATGAAAAAAGTTGAAAAGAATTGTGCAGATTTGAGTTCAAACAAATGACTGTTCGGGCTTGAAATGTTGCTTTAATGTTTTACTAATTCAACTGTCATTTGAAAATGCTAGTCTTTGACACATTTATAATCTGTAGTCAGAGAGAATTACGCCATTCATTTGTTGTCTTTGACTCTGTTGAATTAGAAGTTCATTTTGGAAATTTGTTAAATTATTTTTGTTTTTGCTACATCTTTTCTTTGACTGATTTGTTCAAGTCTTCTGCAGCCAAAATATTTGCCAAGCTTCATCAGGTAAGAAAACCTTCTAGCAGCTTCTTGTCTATTTCTTATCTGTTTATTATGCCATTTGATTCTCCATTTACATTTTGCAGAAAACAGTCAGAAACTGGTGCTGATATAGTTACCGGAACTCGTTATGTTAAGGGCGGTGGTGTACATGGATGGAATCTTATGCGCAAATTAACAAGCAGAGGGGCAAATGTTCTTGCCCAAACCTTTTTATGGCCTGGCGTTTCTGATCTAACAGGATCTTTTAGGTATACAACTTGATAAGTGCTGTTAAGTAGTGACTGAGATTGTTAGCTGCTCCACTTGTTTAAGAATGATTTATCTCCTCTTTTATAGACTTTACAGGAAATCAGTGCTTGAAGATATTATTAGTTGCTGCGTTAGTAAGGGATATGTCTTTCAAATGGAGATGATCGTCCGTGCTTCTAGAAAAGGTTACAAGATTAAAGAGGTATAATTCATCCTCCTTATGAATACGATAAACAGAGTGAGGGCCTTCTGATTGCTAAGCTGCCTAAGTGTCTGTGAAAATAAGTGACAGCATTGTATTAGAGAATCATAATGACCAATTAAATTAGTGGTAGAAGCTACTTTTTCAATGTGATTTACTGTCTATGATATAAGTATATGAGAAAAATTTTATCTGGACTTGTGCGAACGTACTTTTCTAACATTATGGCAAACAAGCCCAAGTTTCATACTGCTAAAGGTGTTTACTGATGAATCAAAATAATGTCTTGTAAATAATGCATACACACCCTAATCTAGTGGCTTTGGTAGACGAAAGGGTCCCAAAGTAAATTTAGAGATGCTTTATGGTGGTGATCCAAGCAGCAGACGTGTATTATCTATTGTAGTTCCATATTCTCAGTCCAAGCAAAGATGAAGTTACAGCCCTTTAATATGGCCAAGTTCGGCATTATTATTTGCTTGTGGCTGAATACAAACATGACTGACTGTTGAATCTTCTGATCTAATGAGTAAAAGCTGCTCCAAATTTGTGCAAAAGTAGATATATGAGGGCTTACCTGAACGTTATTTATTTGAACTTTATTAATTTTCTCCTGTCTTAGTTGTGGTTGCTACAATTGTCAGTCCCGAAATTATACTATTGTTCATTGTTCAATTTGGAGCTGAGACGTTAATGTGATTATGTACAGGTTCCAATTACTTTCGTTGATAGAGTATATGGGAGTTCGAAGCTTGGTGGATCAGAGATCGTTGAATATCTAAAAGGCCTTGCCTACTTATTATTCACCACATAGAAAATATAGAAACGATAATTCCTCACATATTCTGTCCTGTGCTGTGCAGAAGCTGGATGTAGATTTTGTAATTTTAATTTCTTTTTCCTAGAGAGATAAGATTCATCGATGGGACGTTCTTTGACTGTTCTATTGAATCTAGAAAAACTATCCCCGTGATTCCTTGCGTCAATTACTGACCTGTCGTGAACGTTTATGTTGTTTTAACAGTGTTGAGTTGAGCCTTGTGAAAGGTTTTTCTCCTCTTGCATGATATGCATAAATTCCTAATTTACATGGTAAACTCATACTAGATATAAACATGGTTTTGAAACAGGGCTTTCAATGGAGGATTACAATTTCGGGTCAACACAAGAAAAGAATAGTAATTTAACTTCCTTTCTCCCTTTCTTAACATGAGGGCCATATAACCCGTAAAGAGGTCAAACATCCACTATATATATTAATGAACTCGCTCTGCTGTTACACTTGCAGAGCCGGAAGAGCGCCTGTTTCAATTCTAACTGATCAGTACAAAATTGTAAACAATTTTAAGCTTGAACAGCTTCATTACTGTTCAGGATCACAACGATCTCAGGAGGATGGAGCTGTAACACTACAAGTTGACGAAAGACAAGCCCAATAATACAGAAGCTCTAAATAAATAATGAACATCGCAGAGATATACATTATATCGGTGAGCTCCAGGCATTTCGCTGGCCCAAACCAGAGCCTGGAAGAAGGTCAAGATAGGAAAACCCCCGCCGTCCCCGGCCATTGAGCAGATAAATTAGTTGTAAACCCTGAAAATTAAAAAGACGGAGGGAAACCACAATACGGGAAAAGAGGGGTGGACAAAAAAGACCAACTCAACTCACGAGGGTAAAATGAATGCAAACTTGAGGATGAACAGAGCTCAGGCTTGAGAACATCTACCAGAAACTTGAAAAAAAAAAAATCTAAAAGAAGTGAAGGAATCTCTCCTCTTTGCTTGCACATTGTAGTCAAATGTCTTGCATCTCCTGCTAAACCAAATAGTGGAACTGGAGCAAGGCCAAAATCTATCAATAATGGCACACTTCCGTCGCTTAGAATAAACAAGTGAAACAGGATGCTGCGCATAATGCAATGGCAGGACATCACAGGACCAATCTGATTTCGTTATGTGTCCCTTATGTCACGTGAAATGGTCTTGCCGTATGATTTTGGCTAAATCGAACGGCGGTGCATCTTCCTCCGGCTTCCAAGGTTCAGTACCGTCATGGATATACCATGACACTTTAGGAGACAAAGGTGTGTATAAATCTGCATTTCCGGAATGATCAGACACTTGTGAGAGAAACATCACTAGAAACTAGTGAACTCCTGAATGTAGAACATATATTAGAAGTACCAGATACCTATTCAGGGTTCTACAATATTTATGAAGCTATAGGTTAAAGGTTAGTATCATGGATAAAATGGAAGTCTTCAATTAGAATGACAAAGGTGAAGAAATTATATTCTAAATATCGGAAGTGTGCCAGAGTTTTTCACCTACGAACATGTAGACTCGGTTGCAAAAGTGGCCAATACATAACTAATCTCAGTTTTATATTAGCCAAGGAGCAATATAATTGTATAGACCATTGAAGCAATTACCCTTTTACTGCCGGTTCTCAGTGAATGACAGAATATATTTCACATTTCTTTCACAAATATTCCTATGAATGTTCAGGCCCCACCCCAGAACGTGTTGCTCCCCTCTTTTTCGCTAAGCTCCAAAGTTTGCCAGCATTTTGTTCGTATCTTCTTTATTATATTTGCTGTTTTTACCCGCAAAACATTTTATGAGAAAGAAATCATGCCCTTCGAACAGAAAATATAATAAGTTTCCAAATTATCTAAAATTTATTCCAAGTTTAGTCTAAGGCTTATCCAAAACATTTCACAGGTCAGGCCAAGCAATAATACGGTGCTCTGTGATTGCAACTGGATACCCTTGATAAAGCATTGATACATTTATTTATGGGAGCTTACATCATCCAAACCCTACACGCTGAAGTGCAACAGGCATTGCATTACCTGTTATAGGAGGATCTGGCTCCCTTGTACTATGCAAAACTGCTGTTCCCGATAAAATAGTGATGAAACCACACAGCTCTGATACAATACTGCTTGCACTTTGACCAGAATAGTCCTAAATGATAATAGTACGGAAAACAGGATTATAGTAGATGGTATAACCATAAAATGTTTCCTTGCCTGACACATTTACTCGTGTATTTCCGTAAAATACCAACCTTAAACATGATTGCACTGGCTAATATTGTGAATGATGTGAACAGCGCATAATAGATAGGAGACACAACTGATGTGTTAAAAGTATCCAATGCCTGTAACCACGGAAGTGTTAACCACTGATGACATACACATTCAAAACCAAATACAAGTACAATAACAATAAAAAAACCCGTGGCACACCAAGATTATCATCTTTATTGGGCTTTATCACAAGCATTGCATGAATGCTATTTGGCAAAGAGATTTACATACTGAATACCACGATTTTACATCTAGGAAACTCAATTCTTTGTAACAGGGTCTTCCTACAGTTTGTTCTATAAAACTTGACCTCACAAGTCTAGACAATGAATACCGTCAAGAACCTAAACAATAGTATAGGATTTACAAGGTTGCCACTTGCCATCAGTTGCAAGTTTGACCATCATTGATAAGATATAGAACAAGCGTTAACCATTAAACGTCCATCGTAGAAAATTAGCAACCTGACATGCTCCAAGAAATTTTTTGCACCGGGAATACACACCTAAAATACAGAGAAAAGGCAGCAAAATGCTAGGAAAGTATCTCAAAGAAGGAAGCAGATCTTTCACAGTTGACCTCACAACGTAAAAGATATTTCAGCAAGTATTTTTACAGCCCCCAACCCCCCCCCCCCAAGGGGGTGGGGTGTGCTGCAAGATACTGACCATATTAAGATAATTTAATTGCACAATGATGCAAGTAAGAGCGACCATTGCAAAAATCCATGTCTGGTAGTATACAGCCTGGTTTATGCCTTCTAATGTAAGTTCTATTGCAATGCCAATTGCTTTTACACTCATGACCTGCGTAATAATATAACAGAAATGAAAAACGAAAGGCAGTAAGCAACACATGACCAAAATCACAACAAAAGTTATGTCTTTAAATATTGACACGGCATCTATCAGCGTCACTTACTGTCAATGATCCAATTACAGAGCATGTTCCAATGTAGACCAAAATATTAATTTGGCCATAGCGGGGGGCACAATATAGAGTCAATACCAGTGCTACAGCAATTGCTGAGGCCGTATACAAGAGGAATGCTGGAAGTAAAAATAAAATGTACTTGTCAAGATAATCCCATAAAGCATTCACGCACTTCATAGTGAACATCAATCAGGCCCAATCAGCATACCTGGTTGAGTGGCCAAATCCCAAATTTCAAGAACAGAACTAATAGACTTCTCTTCAGGTGCATGGAGAACAACTACAACGGAACCCACTATGCACAAAAGGCATCCCAACATGCCCATTTTCTGCAGCTTCTCTTTCAACATGAAATGTGCTAATACCGCACTGTTCATTTCCACAGCATTGCATGGTTTATCATAGGATCATGTACAAAGTGAAACTGATCAAAGAAGTAAGCAACCACTTATTAGAAATGAACTTTTACCTAATAATAATACTTAAAGCGCCGAGTGGCGTCACAAGCACAGCAGGGGCGTAAATGTATGCCACAAAATTAGCTATCTCTCCCGCAATCACTGTGAGCAATTCCACATGCCGGGAAAAAAGGTTAGAAAGTGCGAAAAAAGCAAATATTTTGAGCAAGAAAACCAAACATTGCAGATAATGCAACTCAGAGAACTACTCACTGGTAATCATGCCGATCCACCAGAGAGGTTCTCGCAGATAACCGTATCCTCCAACACCTACACGAATTGAATGGTAAACAATGACCAAAAAAATAATAAATTGCAACAGTCCTCGCAAAGCGAAGAAGCAACTTCTCAGTTTGGAGAACGCTCACTGGCTGAAGGGCCGTGAGCCCCGGCCCGTTGGAGACCCTTCTTCTTGATAATGAAGCTGGCACCGATGAAAGCGCTGGACACGACAGCCAAAATAAACCCCTTCAAATTACTTGAGTACATCTATGTAGTGCGTCGCTCTGTAATTTCATTCGGCGAGACAAAACGAGGAGGATGACAGTAACAGAAGCTCCTTTATTCCCCAGAACGTTGGTGATAAGCAAGGGAGGCAAGTAATTTGAGCCAATGTTACCGGTGAAGATGAATGAGAAATCCTTCTTGGTTCCTTGATGCAGCTCCTAATTACTCCCCCTGAGCTATGGAGTTTACTTCCAGTCCCAGTATCTATCTAACATCGCCGTTAGGGGGTTTCGTTGTGTTGGGTTCGTCTCTGACCTCAACCCACCTGCCATTCTTCCTCCTTTTTTATTTCTTTAGGATTTAAGAACAAACCAATCGGCTTCTACCCTTTTGTCAGCAAGGCCAATAGGGTAATTTAACATTTTTCAGGCTATTTGATTGGCTTAGCTTTCCTAACTTCAATTGATTCAGAACAGTGCAGCTATAACTACAAACATCGTGTAAAAAGCGAGATGTGATGAAGCAAATTTCAAATAGCATATTTGTTTTGGATTTCCTCCCCGGGACCTGGTGCAGGCGAGTTATGGTCAGACTGAACCCAAAAAACACACAGATAAAGAACTTATGGATTTGTATCAAAAAAAAAAAAGAAAGAACTTATGGATTACGGCGAGTTCCTTTTTTTTTTTCTATTTTTGCGAACTTACGGTTAAAAAAAAGCCACTATTACGAAAAAAAAATGATGTAAATTTGAAGCCATGTCGAGGATAAAAATGGCTGACAAGATTGTGAAGCTACCTTTTTTAAAAGATAAATCAATCTGCTTACGCGCTAAATATTACGTGTTTAACATCTAAGCCCTCAATTACGCGCTAAATTATTGTATGTTTTGAACGGATTTTTTCTTTGAAAAAGAAAGACAGATTTTTTCAGTTAAGCGTTAAGCCCAAAAAGTAAAAAGAAAAAAAAAACAGATTTTTTTTTTCAGTAATGCAAAAGAGCGAACTCGCAGTCCAACTTTGACGACATATAACACAACTTAATTGAAATATTTAAACATTGTTTTTAAATAGCTCCACAAGTAAATATACGCGTGTTTCACGCGTCATTCCTAATATCTAAATAAATATCCTCAATTTAAAATTTAAATTCAAATTTTTTTTTTACACTGAGCAGCCTTTTCATAGTGTGGCTGTTCGTCACTTGGGCCATCATTGGTTGACTGCATTTACAGATCAGCCTTCTCAACGCCCAAAAGAAAATCAATTACAGATCAGACTTGCATGTAATGTCGTGTATGTTTTGATCCTATTAAGATTTCTTAACAGAAGTATTCCATGGTGGATACATTTTATCCACGCAATGATTCAATATTGAAAGATATTTTTTACCCATACACGCATACTATATTTATATATAGATTTATATTCTACCATGTATTGCCAGCCTGTGGCTGGATTTTTAAAGTTTTGCCAAATGTCTAATAGTTTGTTTGGAATTAGTTTTTATAAAGTGATTATATACAATTCGAAGTAAGTATTTAAAAAGAATTTTGTCTTAACTTGTGTAATAATAATTCTATAAATGGTTAACGGATAAACTCTAAGTGATGTATATGTGGGAGAAAGACACTTGGGATTTTTTTTTCCCTTCATACCATGCCTTCATCACATGTGTCCATTAACGAAGAGTTGAAGGTATCATTAAGCATCTTCCTTTTCCCCCCTCTTTGCTTTTAAAGGTTTAATATAAATGTATAATGGGAATGCAATAATTCCTCGCTAAGTATGCTTAGTTCAAGGATAAGACTAAAAACCAGGCAAGATAAAATATAATATAATTAGATTCCTTTAGGAATCTTATAATTAGAGTTTGAGTCGTTGTTTGTGAACAAATTATTTCAATTCATTTCCATTAGTTACAGTTGTTTAAATTAATTTTTTTTAAGTGATTCAATACAATTCAAAACAAACATGTGTAAAAAGAATTATACCTCGATTTGTATAAAATTATTTTTTTTAAATTGATTCTAATAACAAGTTTGTAACCGGTAACATTGATCTCTTAAACATAAAAGAACAATATATTTTTTGTTGACAAAATGAAAAATAATACATAATGCAACTTACAATTTGGCATGGTATGCATGATTTAAAAAGATGAAAAATGTTTTTTATTTGACTCTCCAATAGATAAATTAAAGGTCAAAAAATAAATGATCCAAAATTTGATAACAAAAATAATGATACACATTATGACCCATGAAAGGGACATTTTTGTAGACTCATGAAACGATGAGAACACAAAGGAAAAGGAGGGGGGCATTTTTTTAAATTAAACATTTTATTTTAAATATTAAAAATTTTAATACAATCATTATTAAATTTGCACTCATTTTAATTCTGATTCTTAAGATGTAGTCTATTTATTTTGATCCCTTAAAAGATAAAATGATTCAAATATTTATTGAATTATACGAAATAATATTTAAAAATGACTGAAATTTAATAAATCAAAATTAAAATAAAGATAAACTTGAAGGCATAAAAAATTATAGGTTAAGGTATACATTTAGTCATTTAAATTTACATCAAGTTTTAATTTGGTCCATTAAGTTTAAAAAGTACACTTTTAATCATTTAATATTAACAGTTAACAGCGTTTATTTTACTTATCGGAAAATGGTGACTTAACAAATTTATATGGTGATTTTGCAATTAAATGCTGATAAAATATGGTTAAATTTTCAAAAATAAAAATAAATATATTAAATAATCAATATTTAAATACATTTTAACATCATTTAATTGCAAAATGGTGATTGAATTAACATTTTCCGTTAAGTAAAACTAACGGTGTTAATGATAAGGGACTAAAAGTGTACTTTTTAAACTTAAGGGATCAAATTGAAACTTGATGTAAATTTAAAGAACTAAATGTATACTTTAGTCAAAACTATATTAATCTTGTTAAAAAAATTATTAAGAATTAGAGAATTAATTAAAATGCAAGAAAACGCATAAAAGACAGGAAAAGTGGGATGGTCAGCGAAGGAAGTTGAATTCGACCAATTCCGTGTTGCCGGTCAAAGGCGGTAGTTTGGTCTGTCCGTGGCATCACGCGAAGGGAGAGTCATGGGCGGCTTCTTCTTCAGCTTCCCTTAACCGCTTAACCTACGTTGATCCTCTTCCTCTATGCTCATTGTTAACCATAGCAAAGTTTTCAACTTTAACATAACTATCTCTCAATTCGCTCACACCGAAACAGTATTAGTTTAACATCTCCGGATTTAACCTTTCCTTTACTAATAAGATGTTTGGAATACTCTAGCGAAAAGTAATTGCCATTGTCAATTTGTCATTGTTATTATATTATTACTACTACTACTATTATTATTACCCTCCTTGGCGCTCAAAGGGAGGTTGAGTGTGGACTTTAACTTCCGCAATTTTCAAGCTTTTGTCCCATCCCAATCCCATAAGCCTCCCAAAAACCAAAACCCTTCTTTCCTACTCTCTTGCGTTTTGGAATCTGGTATTTTTCCCTTGTGTTTTTCACCTTCGAGTTCCAATATTCGCTTCTCCGTGTTTGCTTCCAATTGTTCTATATATACCACCATAGCATTGACTACAAACTTGAGGGAAAAATAACGGGTCTTCCCTGTTGATTCATGACATGGATGAGGCGTTACCGGAGCTGATTGTTTGAGTACATGTCAGGGGGCACAGCGATTGAGTTTTTCGTTTGGTTATCTGAAACTATGGGAGGTATTTGTTCGAGGTCCGCCAACGAGGACAAGGTATTTGCCAAGACCGATGAAAATTATGTGAACCATAAATCTGGTAAGAATGGCCAATCTAGCGTGCCGAGTGATTTCACCACTGCACCTCAGATACGTGAGAAAATGGAGAAGGATTTGCAAGAACCTTGTGAAATTCGAGATACAGATGCAGGGACTAGCCCAAGTGATTTCTATGATGGAATCCCACGCTTTTCTGATTCTTTTCCTCACAAGTCTAGGTCAGTTAAATCAAGGCAGGCTGTGGCAAAGGTTGGTTCATCATGGTCCACTTCAAATGCTCAACCCTTTGACTAATATTTGCCTACTATTTATGCGCCCAAGTTGGGCTACTCAGTGATGGATCTGTTTATAGATCTCAGGGGTACATGTTGAGAGTTCGGATTAATTTGTGGTAACTATGCACATTTTTAGAAATTTTTACCTTCCGCCTATAAATCGCATGGCAACGAAAATCTGGTTAGTTTTCGAGAATTAAATCAGAAAGCAGGATCATTATCTTAGAAATAGGAAAGTCCTGAGCAATTGTTATGTAATGATCAGGATCGTTAGTTTATCATGTCAAGGAAGCTCTTTAATAAAAACATTTCTTAACTTGCGATATGTTGAGTGGTTAAAAAGGACTTTTGCTGGTGGGAACTCAAAACAAGGCCAACAGATCCTGTACATTTACCCCAATTTTAAGAGGGAAGGCTTATTGGGTAGTTGCAGGTATTTTGCAGAAAAACATCAACAAGAGCATCTAAGAATTAAGAAATGGCGAAGGCCCTAATGATAATGAATCTTGAACTCTGAGAATGAATCCATTGGATTGGTTGAAGAATCTGTTGATCATTCAGCAGCAGCGTAGGTTTGAAAACTTCCACCGTGTCTGTCCTATGAACTTATTGTTGTCTAGAAAATTTTGGCATGCTTCCAAGCCTGATGATCCCTACTAACCAACATCCGTCCACTTTCATCGGAGTTACTGCATAGGATTTCATTTACTGGGTGAACTTATTTCTTTTTTTACACCGTTTGTACCATTACCACATTCAAATTTATATAGTTTTTGTTATGTCTTTAAGTTAAGTAAGCAGGCTTGTTGATAGGAAAGGAGAATAATAAAAAGACCAAGTTAGGAAAATTTTGATGGTACCTACAACGATATTTTCTGTTCCAGGTCTCAGAGGTGAGTTCACGTATAGGAAGAGCTGGATTTGGGAAGGCAGTGGATGTCTTGGACACTCTTGGGAGCAGCATGACAAATTTAAATGCCGGAAGCGGATTTATTTCTGGAACTGCAACAAAAGGAAATGAAATTGCTATCTTAGCATTTGAGGTTGCAAACACTATTGTCAAGGGATCTAGTCTTATTCAATCTCTGTCCAAAAAAAGTATTAGGCATTTAAAAGAAGAGGTGCTTCCTTCAAAGGGCGTGCAAGATTTAGTATCAAAGGATATGGATGAACTTCTAAGGATTGTTGCAGCTGATAAGAGGTAAGTATAGGGTTGAGTTTGATGAGTTCAAGTGAATTCAGTTCCTAAATAAGCTAAATTATTTGTTTGATTTTATTATGATTATGCAATGGCAACTGCAAGTGATCATTGGGTTTGCCTTCAGGGAGGAGCTGAAAGTGTTTTCGGATGAGGTAATCCGTTTTGGAAATCGCTCAAAGGATCCTCAATGGCACAACTTGGATCGTTACTTTGAGAAGTAATATAAATTGTACTCTCTTAATTCATGTTAAGTTTATAGCTTTCCATACATTTCCCTCTCTTGTGCCGACTTATTTAAGAGGTTTCTATTTATTTTATATTTCAGAATCAGCAGAGAACAGGATGCTCCGAGACTCTCAGCAGATGAGGTAGATTTATTGATGCAGCAATTGGTGACTTGGGTTCAGTTTACAGCTGTGAGTATTATCATCATCTTATTTGAGATCAAATATTAAGTCTAGAGCTGATATCTACTTTGTTAGAACTGGTATCAGTTGCAAAGAGTGTTTGCCCCCTTCTCTCCTCCACTTCCACCATAGCCTACTTGATGTCCTCAAATGCATCATGATTTATGTGCAAAGGTGAATGGGGAATTGGTGTATGCAACTATTTTTACTTGGTATAATCCGTTGGTGTATAGAACTAGATATTGTGAGTTGCGTTCCACATTAATAAGAAGTCTTGTAATGAAGTAAAACTGACATGGAAGTATCGTGGACAAAAACTATCAGTACCTTAAGCAAATGTTTCTGAGGTGGGACGAATTTATGATGATTGGATTTGTATGTACTCTTTTCATAATCGATTTAATCATTCTTGTACAACTCACTTCTTATTATGGGGATGAACTGATATTCCTCGAGTTATTTTAAATTTAGCACGCGCACACTCATTCATATATATTTCCATATGATAGCCTGGTTAAATAAGTTGAGAAGATAGATACTGTATTTTGTGCACCTTGTGTGTGGCCTTTCTTAGCCTCTTCATGCCTATGTCTGTATGATCTAAGAGTCATTCAACATTGTACAATTTTATGAAACTTTATATTCGAGGTTTTCTATTATCTTCCTATGATAGAAACAAGAGGGATTTATCAATCGCCTGACACAGATTTTGCTGTCCCCTGCATTTGCTTTTTGACTTCAAGCTAGCCTTTTATTTATGTTTTTCTTAGGCGTTAATGATGCATGGCATAATTCTCAATAAGATTTCAATACAATTCTATGTTGCCTCAGGAGTTATACCATGAATTACATGCGCTGGATAGATTTCAGCAAGACTATCTTAGCAAGCGTCAAGAGGATGATAGTTCTGGTGCAACTCAAAAAGGTGATAATCTATTTGCAACTCTTGTTTGTGATAAGCTTTCTAAAGAATATGAGGTCGAAAGAGAAGATTAATTGGGGCTTTCCGGTAGAATGAAGATTTAGAAGGTGGAGAATATGTGTGAAACTTGGACAAGACTGCCTTAGAGTAATTGGTTAACTGATGTCTGCTTGCGTTGTTTACTGTTTCATTGTCTTTACATCATCAGTATTACCTGACCAATGTGGAATTACAGGTTATGCTATTTCACGTATTGTTTGTTTAATTATTTAAACTGCTAGTGAAAACGGTCTGTCATTTTAGTTTTAAGATTTATGGATTTCTTAGTACTCCTTTGGAAACTATGACTATCATGAAAAGGAAAGATGGCATTCAAGTTGAAGAATTGAATCGCCTAGGGTTCTGAAATAATTGTAAACCAGATATGATCTTCTTGAGCGCTTTCCTCATTTTTTGCAATGCTTGAAAAAATTCTACTAAGTCTGCCTTTGGCTCTTGTAGCTTGTCATCCCTATACAAGAATAAATGACAGTCAAAGCGATCATAGCTGCTACTTGCCAATGCTTCTCCTTTTGATTCTGCACTAGAGTAATAGAGTCATACGACTAGTATATTATCACATGCAATGGTCAGCATGCTGAGGACTTTGTTTTAATTTTTGAAATGAGAATTGTATAGGCTTGTTCAGAATATTGTCCAGCTCCTGAAGGGTTAGATAACATATAAGATACGGTTGAAGATATTCACTCTGATGGCAAGTTTGACTTTACCATATACTGAGCAATATTTTAGGAAAATCTTTTATATGTAATTCCGACTTAATCTTTCTCTTCATATAGATGATAGCCTTCCAATCTTGAGGGCGGAACTTAAAACTCAAAAGAAGCAAGTTAAACAGTTGAAGAAGAAGTCACTCTGGTCCAGAAGTTTGGAGGAGGTAACTTAGAGTTTAGCTTGTTACTTTAGATGAATATGTTTCTCTCATCTCGTATTCAGTATGATTCATATTCTTATGGATTACAGATTATGGAGAAGCTTGTAGACATTGTCCAATTTTTGCATTTGGAGATGAACAACATCTTTGGCACTGAAGGTATATACCCTTTAGTCTCAACATGTACTATAATCAATATCTATTGTTATCATAACAGACGATGTATGATTCAGTTAATGTTATTTTAACTACTGTGTATATCTCTGTCATATTGAGCCAAAAGTATTGTTCTTGGAACACTTAAAAGTTAAAAGGGGAAAAAACGAATGGGAGAAGGGGCGGAGATGTAAAGAGACAGGGAGGGAAGTAGGGAGAGAATTATCTGGTTTTATTCTCAGTCGGTCACTCTTGAAAACAGTAAGTATCAAAATCTGTATTTTGCCTCTTAATTGTAACAGTTTTATACATGAACTATTGCAGATTGTCATAAGCCCGTAATTGGATACAGCAGCAGTCGTCAAAGATTGGGTCCTGCTGGCCTTTCTTTGCACTATGCAAATATAGTGCTCCAAATTGATACTCTCGTAAGTTTATCTTCTAGGACGCCTTTTTTTTTTTTTATTACTGGTCTCTAATCTATTGTGTACCATTTCTTTCAGCCAGGTGATAGTTTTATTAATCAAGAGTGATTTAAATACTGGATTTAGTCTGTTCCACATCAGTTTCTCATAGTAAACACTTCCCCAGCATGACTTGATAACACAATTATCTTGATCCAAAATTCTATGAACCTAAATTTCTATTCTCTAGTTTTGTTGACAAAAAAAATGTGCATGTGAACGGTTAACCCTCCCCCCGCCCCCCAACAAAAAAAAAAAAAAAAAGGCATTGATGCTTAAAATAGCACCAACAAGCTCTCTGATTTTAATGTAGTAAGCCATGCTGCTTTAGTTTCTAAGAAAAAATTGTTCAGCTGCGATAGATAGATCTGTGCTGAGTTGCTGTTGGTGATGGCAGGTTGCACGATCCGGTTCTATGCCTGCAAATACAAGGGATTCATTATATCAGGGTTTGCCTCCTAATGTAAAATTGGCTTTGCGTTCCAAATTACCATCTGTTCATGTTGCAAACCAGGTTTGTTTACATGCTGCAAGTTCCTTATTCCCCCACAGCATACATTCTTGTATTGTTAAAAACCAACGAGAAATACTCAACCAATTCTGAAATCGATTTCTTTTGTTATTAGTTGTTCACTTCGTCTTAAGTAAAGGCACCTCCTCAACTAATTCTATTTTCCCCCTTTGTATTCTGAAGATGACCGTTACAGAGATCAAAGACGAGATGGAGAAGACATTGCACTGGCTGGTTCCAGTAGCCACAAACACAGCCAAGTATGGTGTTTTTCTTTTCTTCAAATAAATACTCTTCCATCTATACGAGAAGATTTCATGAGCATTAGTTTATTTAATACATGTATAATCTGACTGTAACTTTTTGTCATTTGATTGCTGTAAAATTGACTCAGGGCGCATCATGGTTTTGGTTGGGTTGGTGAGTGGGCAAACACCGGGTGAGTATCAAGTCGGTTCTTTTATAACATCTATTGTTTGTTTGTTTTGGTTTTCCCATTTCTAAAGGACGGACTTGGTTCTTGCAGCTCTGAGGTAAATCGGAAGAACACGCAGGCTGATGTGATGCGAATCGAGACATTTCACCATGCAGACAAGGACAAAGTTGAAAGTTACATTCTTGAACTTCTTTTATGGCTTCATCGCCTGGCCATCAGAAGTAAGGCCAACAATGATTTCAGTGAAACAAAGTCCACACACAAGCCAGCCTTTGGCACCGCCCTGCAAAAGACAGATAAGCAACCTAAGAATGCCGAGCTTCCATCACTAACAATTGAGGAACAATACCTGCTACAAGAAGTTACCAAGAACACGCGTATCCGAGGAATCAGCAAGAGCTTGGACTTTGACAGCATGAATAGTACCAGGGAGAAGAACAGCAGGCTGACAAGGAGTTGCAGCCATTCATCAGCAGTTAAGAGCAAAGAATCAACATTTAGTAGGATTTCATCTAAGCTTCCATTGATTGATTTTGTTATCGACAAAGAGAGAGCATTAGATGTGATTGACAGAGTAGACATGGTCAGATAGTTTTGTACATACACCATATTCATGCTGCAACCGACGAGGGGCCAGTTCTTGGCTTCACTTGTGGTATCTCTATGGCTTCGTTTGAGGGTTCAGTTTTGGTGAAGCTCTGTACAAAACAACACTCATGGCAACAAGGTAGAGTGATGGGAAAATTAGGCTCTTGAAATAAGATTACATTTTGCCCTCTCGGGGTTGAAGCAGAGTGGATTGTGTTTTCATGACGAATAGACAATAGGAGGATTCGGTGCCTGCCTACATGTTCTCTGCATTGCTGCTCTGATTACTTTGGATTTGATATAATCCTTGAATGCTGCTGCCAAAACTGGAACCTGTTCTTTTTTTTTTTAAATAGAAATGTAGATCGTGGCCAGTATAGATTGTACAACATCTAAATAAAATAGAATCATTGAATATGCATGTACAAGTGTTTGATGTCTGTTGAGTTTATTTTGTTTCGTAGATAAGCGGAACATATTGAGAGTAGTTGAGTCACCTTGAAATAGTATATTATTTTATTTTCTAAATACATGAAAAAAAAAACTATTGATGTCTAGGGAAAAAAAAATTACCACATCAATCGTCATTTAAGGATCCTGGGATATTATATAAATTATGGAAGAAGAAATTATGCGGCTTTGAATAATTCCTTTTGGATGGGAGGAGGTAAAATATAACTGTGTTTAATTGCTTGAACATTTAAGTAATTTTAATTAAATAAAATTAAATATAAAGTGGAGACTAGATTTCGTATCTACATTTTCGTATCATGGTTCTTTACACAGCAATGGATCAACTATCAAGAATACAAGAAATACACGAATTCACATTTAATATTATAGTTATATTGAGGGTTTACAAATATCTATATTCTATATCAGTAGTTTCCAAAACTCATTTAGAAACAAGGAATATTTTATAGATGTACATTTTGTATTGATACAATTCTTTTTTTTTTTTAATTACAAATGGCTTTCCTCCAAAAGATTCATCCCTTACAAAATTTTTCTTACAAGAATGGGTAATTTTATACAATTACCCCAGTTGTAGGCAAGGCAAGTGTCCCTCTTTAGTTAAGATATTACCACGTACAAGAATCTTCCTTTTAGCATGAAATGATTCGATGTTTCAATTACCATATACCATACAGGAGATGTCTTATTTCTTCAACAAAATTCATGATTGGTCTCACTATCTCATGATGTTCACTGCCTTGAATGCGTCAGAATATACCTCCACTTGGTCAAATTGCAGTTGTTGACAAATCTATAAATCCGTTTGTATTTTCAGAATCTCTACTTCAATAACAGTGACCATACGAAGTGCCTTTGTGAACCCCATTACCCAGTGACCCTGTTCATCTCGAATCAGGCGTTCGCATGCTGCCTGGTTTTGGTGTCAAACAGAAGCATCCACGTCAAGTCGTACCTAGCCACTCATATGAGAAACTGTACAAAAAATATGAGGGAGGAAAACTTCTTTCTCTTTTATAACTATTATACCATGATTTTCTGACTTCCTGAAGAAATTCTCAAAACTGAACCGGCAACGTCGAACTCAGAAGTGATCCTCATTCTAAATTTCTAATCACCCAACGTGAGTTTTTCGGCCGGATAAACCCCTTCTGTTCTACTTCTCCTTTGTGTCTTCTGAGATTGATATTTAAGAACTTTGTCTTTCGCAGTATCACCAGCTGATGTCTTAACTGATGCTGGATCCTTGCCTCCGCCGTGTCTCCTACAGTGCAAAATGTTCAGAAAGAATAAATCAAAGGTCTTCAAGAATCAGTCATCCTTAACGACCAGAATGAGTTAGTTCAATACAAACCTAAAGTGCAAGAACATGACCAACATGCCAATCGCAGCAGTGCCACCTAAGACTGATTTTAACATTCGATTATTTTGAGGTTTCCCTTTTGGCCTTTCTATGCTTTCCCCTTTTTCCTTAGCCAAATCATCAGCTGATGGAGAAGCGTTCTCATCTACTGGTATTATTTCTTCCTACATGACAACAAAATCAAAACAAAGTTTCAATTTTGATATAACTTACGACTTTAGAGAAGCTGATGACATGAGTTCAAATCTTACTGGAGGACACGTGTCAATGGTGTATTTAGTATGGCAAGCAGGATCCATTTCGTTTTTATATTCTTGATCACCATCTTCGCATTCAAGCTTCGACCATTCATTTGTTAAGCAGGATCGTGTATCATGAGATACATCGTCAACGGTTACCACATGTAGTACCCTTTCACCTATGTCACACGTGCCATGATCATTAGTATCTTCCTCGTTTGAGGTACACTTTTCAGGGTAATCCATGCCTACAACAGTGGATGGAACAACCTGACATTCGTTGTTTGTCTGTTTATAATCAATGTCTAATTTCACAGAAGCCTCCTCTTCATTTGGTTCAGAGGGTTTGACTTCAAAAGCTTCATGTCTTGAACAAGGAGTATGTGCCTCATAAGACCCCACCTTCGGAAAAGATGAGGAAAAACCTGTACGACCATTAGGTGATATCAAAGCACATTTTCCTTTCTGATCCCACTTGCAAAACTCAGATGATAAATAAGACTGAAATGACAGTAAATCCTTGGACTCTTGAATACTAGCATTAGAAGATAAAGAATTCTTCTTGTCCTCGTATTTCTCAACAGAGTGTAAATAATTAGCACTAGAAATGATCTCATATGCTAGTTCCCTATATTCCATTGATTCCTGAGATTTATATCCTTCGATTATTTGCTTCCACTGATCCACATTGTCACTGTGAATTTCAAGAGGCATGAGGGTCTGAAAATTGTCCTGCGCATCAAATTTATTACTCAAGTTGACTGGTTCTATTGACCAATTTCTCAGAACTCCCATGTTGTCACATATATTACAATATCCCCTGTCATATTCAATACCGCCTGGAGTTGAGTTTGAACCGTGAGAACTAGCACTGTGATGTGCATTTGATTTACTATTTTCTTCTACATTCGAGTTTGCCACTTGCTCCGAAGCATCTCTTCTTCCAAACAAGCTTTGGTCAGAGTAATCAAAGCCCATAGAGACACTTTCTTGGGCATGTTTGACTCTAGCATCTAAATGTGAATAGTCACAGGGGGGAGATGATGACCGAGCTACTTTACATTCATGTTCTATGTTCTCTGAGCAAGAATGCAATGATTTCTCTGAACTTAAAAATTCAAACTCAGCCTCAGCTTCAAGTTCGGCTTGATTTATATCTGTCGTATCATACTCTTCAAAATATGTCTCATGGTCCCCGGGGGAGTCTGCAGGAGAATAACCCTACAAAAGCACCATGCTTAAGAATTAAGGGTAGTTAAATATGAGAAATGTATACGGCTATTCACTGCATTGGCAAGAAGAAGGCTTTCCATCGGAAATTTAATACTTTTCCTTTTTCAGGTTCCTAAACTAGGAGTAAATGCTTAAGCAAGGACACACCTGCCTGTGTTTTGCTTCTGCATGCTTCTGCGAATAATAAGTAGGAGAATCAGCAAGGCTACTCTGAGACAGCTCTAAGTTTCTACGAATGTATCCGACCATATCCTTAGGCATAGTGATTGTGCATGACACAACATCAAAATCCGGAACCTGTCATCACCATTCTCTTTAAAGTTTAGTAGGAAAGAAACAGTTAAAATAGTAAGCTATAAGATGAAGTAGATCATGATTATATGGAAAGGTATGAAGAATTGCCTTACATTTACATTCTTAAACCTTGCCTTCTTTGAGAATGAGCGTATACACATGCAGACTTTTCGAGTGTTTCTTTTCTCTACAACATCTGATGGAGAGAAGAGGTCTATGCCAGTCAATCCCAAGATTTTGCAGATCTACATATTATACAATGTTACAACCTATATTTGCACTAAAAATCAAGAGACTACAACACGAATAAGCAGAAGAAGACTTTGGACTTTGTCTACCCATGTGCTCCTATCAAGAGATGCTTATAAAAATGCAGATGAGTCCCTCAGGCCACAGGCTTCACATCAGAAATGCCAGCACCACTCTCCATACAATTACCCTTCACTAAACTCAAAAAGAAATAACAAGGAAAATTGCTAATTTGGGAATGATGATAATGCCCTGTTCTTTACATTTATGTTGAAGATTTTTTATCAATTATATATAGGCTGTCTCTATTATTTATTAGTGATTTCTGGGTAAGTCTCTGTACTCCAACAAGTAAGAAAAATATATCTTAAAATGGAACTTACCTTCAGAAATGAATCAACGTTAGAATAGGGCCTATATCTGCCACCGTTCTCCTTGGAAGCAAAAGGCTGGTGCTGGTACGCTATTTTGTGCCTTAACTCCATATGCTTTGCCAGCAGCAATCTCCAAACCACTTTTGAAACTTGAAACCTACGAACCAATGAAACTAGTTGGATTCAGAAAGAACATCAAATGCCAATCTGAGAGTTTCCTGCTCAAACTCCTCTTGGGCTTTTAATTTTCACAAGCACAAGACAGTCACTAACTGACAATTATAAAGTTGGTTACATACAGCAATTCTCCATCAGCAAGAACTTCAGATATAATGAGATTCTCATCTAATCTCATTTGCAGCACTTCTCCAAGCCAAATTCTCGTTTGAGTCTGCAAAAATAATTGGAAAACGAAATGCAAGCAATGAGATATTGGTCCTAGCTAATGAAAAATGAATGTCAGCTATCATCAGCAGTCACTGAAGACGATTGATGAACCTGAAGGAAGGCATCCTCTAGCTCCCGAAAGCTGGATCCCGATGATGACGACGACGACGACGTCGGTGGCGGTGAAGAAGGTTGGAGGAGCTGAGGGGATTGAGATCTGTGGTGGGAATCATCATAACAACCCATGACAGCGGCGCTTCTCAGAAGAAGAGATAGCGGCGCCGATACGAATGGATTGGATGAAAGAGAGTGGTGAGAGAGTAAATAAGAAAAACTTTAAAGGAATGTGATGAAAGACGCGGGAGGGGCTAGGAGGCCAGTGTGAGAATATACTATATTTGTTGCTATTCTCTGGTTCGGAAGCTCAGAGAGATGAAAAGTTAAAAAGTGAAGCTCACAAAAGACATTGCCATGATTCTGCGTCTTTTTTGCGGCCTGTTTTCTATTATCGTTCAAGGCACCACCACTGACCCCACTTCCTCTTGTTCCATTGGGTGGATGATGGGTCAACCTTATACTCTATTTAAATATTGAATAATTCTTACGCACAGCAGCCTCACTAGAGAAGAAAGAAGGTCCCATGTTTCCTCACCAGTAAAAATCAGTCACGTTGCTTCTCTCTCCTTTGGCGTCATTACACGTGTCTGCTCTTTTATTAACATCCATTATTGACATTATCTCACTCCTAAACTTTCAAATTCTGAATCAAAAGATGTGGCCTTTTTCTTTAATCAAATATGGCTGGTTTGTTTGACTTTTTGTATTACATTTATAACGTAGCCCGCGCTGAATAGCCCATCGTTAATTTTAAAGTCGCTGAGTTTATTAGTCAGAATTCAGAAAGATGTAAGATGGGCCCCACACATGAATGAATATGCTGTAAATGAGTTTCTGAGAAATACGGAACAAAATAAAGTTTGTTTTATAGAAGACGTGGCCCCATGGGTAGCCTTAACTTGAGATGAAAGCGATCTCTGTTCCGTAATTTTGTGGCTGTTTGTTTTCTAGCATTATCATGGCAGCAATATTATTGAGTCTTTTCTTTCCCTTAGGGAGCCGAACCAAAAACAAAAAAAAGGGAACGAAAAGGCGGTCGCTGTAGTTTGAAAGAAGTGTCTTTGATTTCACTTCAAAATTGGTTAGGTATCGTGATGGGTACCATGATGTTGGATTTATAAACAAGAGCCATGCTGGGACTCTCTGAGTGCCGCTCACTGATATATAGTAATAGTAATAACATTGTCATTAATGCAAGAGTTAATGCAAGAGTTAGTTAATTTTTGCTGGAGATGTTAAAAAAACTAAATTACCTAAAAATATATATATACTTATCATTTTTTTAAACTAATTTGTTTGACTCATTAAATAATGTATAATCTAATTATATACATAAATAAATATTGTTAAACAGTGTATTATTTTTCTTAATCTCTCAAATAAAAATTAATTGACTTTTATATTGAGAATATGAGATATAGTGATTTTTCAGAAATTGGAGGGAGGATATCTCCCAAAGCGGGACAACTTGTTCATGGTAACCATACTAACAACGTGGAAACTGGTCATGTTCACGTACCTCAGCTTCCCAACTCCATACAACTTTCACCCGTGATGTGTATGCATGCGTGCCTTCCTAGACCATTCATTTGTTAACCAACTGCATGCCTTTTTTTTTTTTTTTGCCAGATAACCAAATGCATGCTTGACCCTTAATGTTAAATTTTATTTCGACTCCTTAAATCTTTAAGTGTTTTTTAATTCTTTAACTCTAGTTCATTTAGTATCATTGATATAAGTGGGCAAAAAAAAAAGTATCATTGATGTAAAAATGCCAACATTAAAATCTCAAATGTTGACGAAATATCACAAATGTTAGCATATTAAGTTTAATTTTTTTAAAATAATAATCATTGGTATGAAAAATTATAATCTGAGGCTAACGTTAATTTAAAATAAAAAGATAATTAATAAAATGAAGAAATCTAACTGAAAAATTATCTAAGGTCAGAAGATAAAAAAAAATGCATTTTACCTTCTTTTGCATACATACACTTTTTTTTTTTACCTTTTTTTGACATTTGAAAGTACTTTGGGGTATAAAATGTGAATATCCCTTCGAGGAAATATTTAAATACTTCTGGTCCTAGATATTTAAATATTAGTTTACCATGTTTTGTTGTGAGGGAGTAGCCTTCCTATTGTGTTTTTTTCTTTTCTTTTCTTTTCTTTTTTTTTTTTGCTAAAATACAGGTACTCTCTTATTGGAGGTAATCATGTTCGAGGCACTATCGGATACTAAATGTAAACATATCTTCTAACAGAAATTTAAACTTTAATTTACCACATTATAAGAAATTAACTCATTCTGCTAGATCCAACTCTATCGGTTATAGCGTTCTATTTTGTGGAGATGGAAAAGATCATCTTACTAAATGGGTCATGGCCGGTATTTTAAGCTGGAGATAGTTTAAATTTAAACCCAGAGTGTGTTTTTTTTTTTTTGGGTACATGGGGCAAGCTATTGTTTGAAGGGTTCGTGGGCTTAAAGTCCCAACCTATTGCCACTAGAGATGAAACCCATGCCGCTACATCAAGAGCTTTTCATTAGACATTTAAATTAAGTAACATAAAAAAGTTAAATTGAAAGAGTCTATCAATGTTTAAGTTATAGCCCCTTCAATTTTAAATTCAGTATGGAATATGAAAACGCGGAGAGATCAATTGTCGAGTAATAAATTTACAGTGATACAGTAATGACGTCAAAAACTAAGAAGACAAATATTGAAAAATTGAAGACTTTTGATTTGTTTCTAACTAGAGAGACCTGCGACCTCACCAGAGCAAGGAAAGGAACAAGACCGTTCAAAGGATGTTCAGAATGGACATAGATATACATAATGCAAGAATTTAATGAATTTTTATGACTATAATATTGCAAAAGAAAAACAAGACAAGTCTGTGCCATGTCATCTGAACTGTCCAACTCTAAATGGAGCTATGAACTGCCAGAAAAATTGAGACTTAACCGAGAAGCTGCTTTATCAAAAAAATTTCTCTGCACTTTATTGCTGTTTAGTCTAATGTGGCTTCTAAATTTTCTTGATGTAAGATTTTTTGAAAAGGGATTGAATTCACCCCGATCTAAAAATAGGACGAAATCTCTTTTCCTTTTAAATCATGTAAATATTAGATAAAACGAATCATTAATCACCCTAATGTGCCCAAAGCCAAAGTGGCCTCTAAGTTACATATAAGGGAAAAGGTTGAGAAATTAGGAAGGTGAAGATGGATCCCCATCGGTATCATTTGGGATCTGACCAAATATGTCAGGGCAAGATTCCCAGGTCCCCTTATCCCTGGCCTCCCAGTACCCGCCAGCATAACGGTAACTGACGTCGTCTTCGTCCTTTACAAACCACCTTGGTTTCCAACCCTTCTCTTGCATCCTCCTTGCCTGTTACTCTTCTGTCAATAACTGCATAGAAACATGGGAAAAAATAATAATAAAGTGAATTTCATATGCACGTATCATACCTGTCGCTGTCTTCGCTCCAGCCGCAACTTCTCAGTATTGGCCATTTCATACTCTCCATTCTCCAAAAACCTTTGGTCAGGTCTCAACCTCGAATCTGTGGGCGGCAACTTCTCCTGTTTGACAACTTTAATGTCACAAACTCAGACATAATAACCACAGAGGACAACGTGTCCCATACTCCTATGTTGCTAATACAGGATTCGAGTTTGTCATGAAGAAAGCATTCAAGAAAAGCACTTGCCTTGAGTCCAGGTGTGATTTCGTTTAGAGCAATAGCGAATTCGGTGAGATTATATCTTGTGGCGTGCTGGGAAGGCTCATTCCGGTTCCACAGCAGACATGGTTTTGAGGACCAACTGGCTTTTTTCCTTTTAGAATCGTCATTAACCACACAATGCAAACTCTCGTCCCATTTCCCATAGATAGTTGCTACTGTTCTAGCGTTATTATCTTCCACCACGCCTTGCACCTGCACCAAAACTTATATTACGCACCATGATCAAGTACTCAGTGCATCAATTATTCTTCGCCAAGAAAATTCCAAATGTCACAATCTCTTCCATCAAATTTATAGGATCTGTTCAAGTCAATAACCACAGGAGGAGAAGAAAAGGCAGTCCAAGCTACTGCAAAGTAAAGCGATTGGGCAAGAGAGAAATGTAACAGCACATGGAGCTGTAGCAACCTAAACGCAGTTAAAGTCAAAAAGGCCCCAGGTAACATATCTGTAAGAAAATCCAACACGATTCAAATGTTCTTGGTTTCCCATATCCAAAAGCAAGAAAATAGATACTAGGAGGATTATAAAGCGCACCTGGTGAGGCTTTTTATCCATTATTGACTGCTCCTTAAATTTAACCTTGCAAGAATACTCACGATTCCCTTCTATGCGCATTGTTCCATAATGGTCACAGTACAGTTTTCCTAAAATCAGATTGTAAATGGATGTTGTTACCTGATGATAGAATATTAGACAATCAGAAGCCGGGCATCTTAAAAGATACAGGTAATTAGCACAACTATTGTTAGACAATTGTTTACATTGTACCAAAAATAGGTTCGAGTAGTCAGTAGATGTTCATAAAAAGATATGTACAAGTGAATCCTAACACGGCAATACCTTACTCCACCGAAAGACTTCTCCGTCTTCAAACTCGATGGTCAGTACACCAACAGGATCAAGCTGAATGGAACGACCCCGAAATTTACTTTTTAAATTGCCGTCACCCCAAAATCTCCAGCCATTTCCCTCACAATGGCATGCAACGACCATGGGATGGTGACTGACCTATGTCAACGGCATCATATACAGAGATAAAAGTTGTTCAATCTTTTCATTTTCGCTTATGGTTTTCTTTTTGAGGAGTAAATGCTAACTTTCTGCACTACATACTATACCTTCTCAGAGATGAAGCGAAAGCCTTTATCTGGGAAATCTGCCTCATATGTCTCGCCCAACAGTGGATTAAATGGTTTGCAACTCCTCCCAAGAGTGCTAGAATACCCTGAAACTGCAAATGCAGCCACATCTAGCAACCTCATGAGCTTGTTACCCTGTATATAAATACAGTGGATTGATATCGCTGTCAGAAATGTTGCACTAACAGTTGAAACTTTGGGCTTTAACATTTGCCATTGTAACTAACCCCATATAACTAACTTTATTTCGAGAAGGGAAACTAACCTTTTGACCCCATTCATATGCTCGGTCTAGAAGGTAAGAATACTCGAGGTCTTCACAACATTTCTGTAATGAGGAAAGAGGCTCATTGAAGTAAACTGGGAGGCAAACGCTTGTGAGATCCTTCCCAATATTATCTTTAATAATTGACCAGAGACTGGCTGCCTTCTCTTTCTCAACAGGATCGGGCAATTTCTTTCGTCGCATCACTTGAGGATAATTGAATCTCACAGATCCAGCTGGCGAATTTGCATCATGTTTACCAATAGAAGTCTCCTCACTATCAGAATCAGATTCATTTTCTCTACAAGTATTTAACGAAAGAATATCACTTGTATCAAAGAATGCATCATTGCCATCGTCAGACTGATCGTGCCTGTCTTGATCATCAGAAGAATCACTTGGACTTCCATCTGTTTATAATATCACAATAGTGAAATGATTAGAGGGATGGGAAAAAAAGAATGTATCGAACATATTATATTCTCCTTTTCCTATTCTTCCTCCCTTCAGTCCGTTTCTTCAGGCACATGTATGGGTGGTCTATTTGCAATGTTGCAAAAATAATGTGGTTATAGATGTTCTGATTGATAAAGCTACATGGAAGATGCTACGTGTCGCCATAGATGTGATAAAATTCCGGAAAACATGTCTTGCTATAGACCTCATTCAAAGGTTTGTTCCTGGAGTTATATTCAACGGAAGGAAGGAGCTCTCTAACTGCTATAATCTGTAATTTTACCACCTCAAAAACGGAAGGAGCTCTCTTAAAGTTACGTCCCATTCCAGGTAAGTACATCCTAATCCTAAAAATGCACTACTTGTCTGTTTAGAAAGGGAAAGAAAGAGCCATTGATCATTGGATCAGCTGGAACGTTGTCCTCCCTAATGAGTAATGAGGCGACAAGCGGGAAGAGTGTGTGTTGTGTTTCGCTTGTAATAAGAAAAGGGGGAAGAAAGAAAAACACTCCAGGTTTGTCATTGATATTATATAAGAGTAGAAGCTTGATCCATCGGTTCATGAAATTGAACCGGGTCTCTCATTTCTTGAAATCTTTTCGTGATCAGGCCAAACAAAGGACTTCTTCAAGTCTATAGGAGTGAACCCGCAAGAAACACATGTAGAGTGTCTCGGCTGTAATACCGTAAGTGAAGCATGTGCCAAAAAAAAAAAAAACCGTTAGTGAGGCAACATTATTAGCTAGGAAGAGCAAAACGTACCGCTAAACTTTTCATGCTTTGATGTAGGGGAATCTCCAACATTGACCATTGCCTGCCTTTGGGTTTCATTGACAAGTGTGTTTTCCAAGTCAACCTTTTCTGTCTGAAAATGCAGTCCGATCCCCAATCATGAAAAGAATTTTTAAGCTATTCAGTTACCTTGAAAGCATAATGTTACAGAGTCACAAAATCCGTTTTGAGAAGGGTACGAACAAAGTTAAAAGCCTTTAACTTTGATACGAATATACTTTCTTTCTTCCTTCATGGCTCTGTTTCTGAATGATTCGGATTAGTAAAATAAGAAGATTTGATTATATGTAAATGAGAAGACTTGCCTCTAAATGGCGCAATGAGTCGAAAAGGAGCTTCTGCTTTTGCTTGAGGGCCATAATATGCTTATGCATCTGTGCGAGCTCGCTTCTCATAATATTTTCACTCTCCTGAATGGCAATCTCACTGACACCCTCCTCCAAGAGCCGTTGCCTTAACTTCTGTGTGGACATTAACATGGTCTCGTGCGGAGCCATTATCTCTGCGTTTCTGGGCGACCGTGGATACAAACCCTTCACGGCCTTCAATGCCTTAACCCATGCGTCCCTGTCCTCCCTGCTCTCCGCCCTCAAGTGTAGCCTCTTCTTCGTCCCCGTTCTCACAGAAAACCTCCTCTCGTCGGATTTGCTCTCTCTTATTGAACACACCTACATCAATTTATGCGTACCATTCAAAAATTACACGTTCCGTATCGTATCCTATCCAATTGTTCCAAAAGAATAATCGTATCAATGATTGGGAGAAATTGAATTGAATCGAGAAAGACCATGAGATGGATTTCGCAGACAGGTTTGCGTTGGCGAGAGGGGTTGTTGCGGTGACTGGCAATTCGACGCTGAGACTCTTCCCCGATGACCATAGATCCCCTTTCGACTTCGACATTGAGCACGAGCTTATTGGGACCATGGATTTTGAAATACGAGAGAACGCCGTCCTGAAGTACGAACCACCGCGCGCGCCATCCGCGACCGTAATTGACCCACTTGTACAGGATGCCGGAGATTCCATTTCCGACGAGGCCATTGATCATGACCCCTCGGTGGCTGCGTTGGCGAGAGGTTATTTCAGACACGGAACGTTGGACCAGAGAAGAGGAGATGCGTTGTGCAGAGCCACGAGAATGACCAACTGATGAGTGTGATCGGAAGGACGACGCTGCTGGGGCCAGACTGCGGTGTGCATCCGATGGGAATGAGGCGGAGCAAGAGCCAGTCGGACCGGTTTCGTTACGGTCATCATAGACGTGGGGAAACGGACTCATGAATAATACCAATTGCAATAGTGGAAGGCGATCATTGAATTTTCATATAGTCGAGCAGAAGAAGAAAGCCGCGGGATAACGTCGTCAACGGCGAAACCACACAGTGTTGGCTCGCCGCGAAAATCGCCCTGCATTCCTAGGTTTATGGTTTGTTCCAGATATGGAAAAAAAATAAGCAAGAGTATAAAAATTCTACTGGTTTTGTTTCATTGACAATATCAGATCCACGGATTTGCATCAAAACACAAGATTCCATGCCTAGCGGAGGATTAATTATTGATTATCATTTATTTAATCATATGCGTGTGTGTGTGTGTGTGACTATACGAGATCTATGGTTATGATTTATGCCTGTATGTTAATTATTTTTTACAACAAGTAGTGTGCAGCAGTAGTTTTATTGACAAATGATAGATTCGAAGGCTTGGCACAGATGACTCAAACCAGAAACAAAAGAGTGCAGTAACTAGGAACAGCCCATACATCCAATTAATAAAATCTGAGGCACACAGGTTGATAGTACAGACTACAGACCAAATAATTACAATCAGCAATGAAATGCAGATCGACAAGCAGGTGGATGAGCTCAGCATCTGCTTCAAGTAACAAGAGGGCAGTCGCAGATCAGATTCAGAAAGAACCAATGGAGAATGATGCATGGAATGGGGTGAGAGACAAGAAATAAGAATGGGATGATGCATCTGAAAGACTTATTCCGAGTAAACCAAACAAGAACGGGATTTCTGTTTCCGTTGATTAGCGAGGGAGCAAAGAGGGAACTAATTGGGAAGAGGAAGCTTGCTGAGTTTGGAGGTACGATATTCCTTGAAGGGAAGAGGCTTGTAGATGGGAGGATGATCATGTGAAAGGAGCTGAGACAGAGGTCTGACAGAAAAGTCACCAGGCGGCTCCAAAAACACCGGCCAAGACATCCTCGTTTTGTGCTTATCCACTTTGGTTCTGTGCAACACGCTCTTGTACTTGCCATTGCTTGCTATCTGCATGTTTACATCACAGTCAACACCGTCATTTTTCCTCCTTTTGGTATCTCTCCATCATAATACAAAAACTTGAAACTACATGCACACATTACTTTATTCATGTATCATTTCAACTAGAATGTTGTTTGTTCGAACATAGTCATCTCATTTTTTCAAAAGTAGTTACATAGATTTTATATATTCTTTAAACACTGTAGTGGGGCAGACACACAACGCATTAATTAGAATGAACATAAAAGGATAGAATTTGCAACCCATCTTTCTTAAAAGTGGAATATTTAATATAAGACTATGTTGATGACTTTAATTAGTTCAGTCATGACATTTATTCCCATTTGTCTATCACATTATTTTTTCTCAAAAAATGGAGAAAAAGTTCCTCAAATAGCCGTATTAAATGCACCATTTTATTTAAATCTTAGATAAATGAAAAGAGCGTTTCAGAAAGGACTGTCATAAATTGTTAATTAACACCTCACTTTAACTTGTTTTCTTACTTTATATGAAATTTAGATGAATTGGCCCTGTATTCAATAATAATGGAGTATTTAAATTGTCATGCACAGAGAAATGTCCAATGATCTTCTTGCGAAAAGCGGCAATTCCATGAAGTTTGTAGATCCCACTAAGGTGGGGCCTTATATCATGGGACTCACGAACGTTTACGTCTCTATCTATGCTTTAGCGCGTAGGTAGAATAATGCCGTGTTACAGACGTCTCAATAGTCAGAGGGATACTTGACCAAATATATGGTCCAAACTTCAGTCCAAACGTGAAAACCTCGAAACTCCAGAAGTGAAAATTAAACCTTGAAACCCCACGTCCTTGAATGAGGTGCATACACATACAAATACGGGACCAGTGTTCAAATAATTTCAATTACTTTCATTATCACTTCCATGATGTCTTCACCTTGACCATTTAACACCGAAAACTCGTAGATAGAAGACGAAGGGAGATAATTAAAGAGAGATGGGGAAGGGATGAAAAGGAAATTACCTGAATCTGATCGCCGATGTGAACAATCAAGGCATCGGGGATATACTTGACGTCGATCCAACGTTCGTCTTTGAGGACTTGAAGGCCCGGGACTTCGTTCGGGACGAGAATGGTGAGTGATGAACAGTCGGTGTGAGGAGCGACGCCCAGAGCCAGATCCGGCCGAGGACACGGCGGATAATAGTTTATCTTCATCATGTACTCTAGCTCCTCTCCTCCCACTCCCTCCTTCATCGCATTCTCTTCCAACCCTAACCCTAATGACAGGCACTTGAAAATCCTATCTCCCACTTCTCTCACATGCTTCGCATACTCTTCGTTCACCTCCCTGCATTTACAATATATAAATATATATACTCTCAAGTTAAAAGAACTGTGTTATCTATATACGTACGTACGTACGTATGTATTACACTGTAGTGAAGAAAATGTGTTCATCTATACCTGTAAGATGGAGGATTCTTGGGCCAGAAGGTGTAGTTGATTTTGGAGGGAGGCCATATGAGGTGAAAGAGGTGGTCGACCCAGGCTTTTTTGCCGTGGACATCTTTCTGAAGCATGGTTCCATAGCCTTCGAAGCCCTGAGGTGGTTTGGCGTACTTCTCTTTCTCGTCCTGGGGGAGCTCAAAGAACTCTCTGCCAACAGCACGCAACTTTCGCAGCAACGCACAGGGTATTCCATGGTTGACGAGTTGGAACAGACCCCATTCCTGGCTTGCCTTGGAGATCAGCCCCGCCACATGGTCCTGGTCAGGATGGCTGAGATCAATGGTGGGTATGTCTGGCGCAGGACCCTGAAACGTGGTTATGGCTGGCTGCTCTATCTCCAGCCGAATGAACTCAGCCGGAATGGAGTCGGTGTTCAAGGATGAGGTGGCGATAGCCTGAACCCTCTCCACCTCCATGCCGTGTGTAGAAGGATAGCACAGCACGTGGGAAGAAGCTTGATATTATACTGTGGGGAGAAGAGAATGTAACAGATATTATTTATAGAGGAGTGTAAATATACATACACGTAGATGATATGAAGGACATGAAAGGAGAGTGTGGAGATGGGTGAATAGAGGATGGAGAAGAGTTAGTAATGAGGAGTGCATATTGTGAAAGAAGGCGGAGGTTATAAATGAAGCCAAAGCCACGTACCATAGGAAGAGATCGGAGGAGAGGATCATCTAGAGGAAGCCATCGTGGACGGATGGTGCTCACTCGTTAGAAGCAACTACCCCTCTGCAGTAGGCCTATACGTTGCCATTTTCTCCACCGTTAAAGCACGTACCTTTTCTCCTGCCTTTATTAATTAAAAACCTCCCCACGGCTACCTTCAATTCAACTGTTCATATTTTCCTCCAACCTTTAACATATATTGAGATAAAACTTCTCTTAAGTTTTACCATCCGTGTACATAACGTATATTACGTACAATTACTTTTCAAAAATTTTACCAAACATGCATACTTGTTTGCCCCAAATTCTACCCTCCCTCATCATCCACAAGTATGCCGTACGTGACTAGTTTCAATGTTCATTGTACATACTAACCCTCTTATTTTCCTATTTTTAATATAAGAATAATTGATATTTTTTAAGAGATTAAAAAATTAAATAAATTACTTAACTAATACATCTGTACCTTAATATAAGATTAGCTAACTAATCTATATATCATTTTTTTAAAACTAATTTATCTAACTTATAAATTAATATATAATTTAACGGTAGATATAAATATTTAAAGAATGTATATTATAGATTTATAATATAAAAATTAAAAAAAGTGGCGTGTTGATTCCATTTTCCAATAGTAGCATAAATTAAAGTAAGTGGACGCCAACGCCGCTGTGCGCTTTGGTAATAATACTGCCTGGATGGTGGTACGTACTTCACGTGAGTGGGTGTAGCATCAAATGTCCCAATTTTTATAACGTTTCTCATTTTCTTTTGAAAACATATATTTTTTTTAAATCAGGGGAGTTAATTGTTAAAAAGTGTCAATAATAAACAAAGAATATAAACTTGTTCTCATTTTTTTTATTTAAATTTATTATTACATGTTTCCTAATGTTGTTAACTTTTTAAACGATTCATTAAGACTCTGCACTAATTCTTTATTTATATAGTAGAAATACTTTAAGGGAAAAAAAACAAAACAAAACAAGCAAAGAGACTACAAAAAGCCAAGTCACATATCATGTCACTTTTTAGTCTCTTACATCCTTCTCATGCAGCTAGAATGAACCGGAGGATTGGAGCACACAATTAACCATGAAACCACACGAGGAATAATTCTTCCTGTTGTCCCCCTTATGTAACACGTTACAAAGACCCTACCGTCACTTCATTAATTTATTTGCCAACTCCGGCCCCTACCGTCACTTTATTAATTTATTCTGTGTTTTCTTTATTTATGCTCCTTCTGGTTTCATTCATGGGTCATTTTGCCCATCTTTTGCCGGAATGCAAGAAAATTCTTAAAGTTCCCTTCATAAACACTAAAAAAACTGTATATTTATCCTTATTATATATACCATTAAAAAGTTTACTGCCTTTTCCGCGTCCACATTGGATGAGAATGCAAAAATTACAATAAATTATATCAATGCTGTGGTGCATTGTAAAGACAATCGCAAAACCCTTACAAATGTTTTATAAATAGAACGTGAAGGGGGGAGTCTCGTCATTTCAAGCTTCTATATATGAAGCTTCTTTCCCTGCCACAAGAAGCATTTCTTCCTCCCACTTTGGTTTTAAATGTAAGAATTAGATAATTTAATTACTTGTATTTAGAAAACCAATTTAGTCATCTATAAGAACTATATGTTCGTTTTTTAAAAATAAATCTGTAATTAATTGTATTAGAACTATGCACCCATGGATAAAAAATTTCTCTTAATGCACCCAACTGATAGAAATGATTTTGAAAAAATGACAGGTTTCATTTACAAAAAATGCTTCATGACTCAATAAACTCGTGAATGCCGGTTTGGTGGAGAAGGCGTGTCATTAATTGTTTTCCAGTAATCTCCATTTTTATTTATTGATTAATCTTCAAAGTAAAATGACACCATAGGAATTGAGCTTGTGATTTTGAATTTGCCAATCCAATTTAAAAGGATTGACCCGTAGGTTAAGTTGATGGCCGACTCGTTCACTCCACTCCATCAGTCCCTTCTCCCTCGATCATCACTCCACTCCTTCTTGTTACTCCCTCAGCGGTCAACGACAGGCGAAGCGGCTAAGTCTCTCAGGCGACGGCGGTGGCGCTCGTCTGAGAGACTTAGACAGCCTCCCGCTCTTTCCTCCCTCTCCCGACAGTCGACATCTCCGTCTCAACGGAAGTGGCAGCTGCGTTCTTAGTCTTAGCTCTCCTTCTCGGATCCAGACAAACCCATTCAAGCGGCACTCGTCTCAGTCCCCTGCTCGGCTGCTCTCCTTTCTCACCTTCTCCAAGAATGCGTTTGTGTTGACGGTTGAATATTTTTTGCAACTCTACTGTCCTTTCTCATATTTTATTTGAATTAATATTCAAAGTAAACTTGACGAAGTCACGACGATAAGAAAGAAAACGTAAATGCGTACATGGAAGTAAAGAGCCTCCGTGCATGGCGTGTATGTTTGTGGGTGTGGTGGCGTGTCTCCTTCATTATCTGCTGTCACATTATAATTGTTGCCAGCACCAATGCCTCCTTCATGTCTGTACGTAGGGGTAGCATCCAATAATGTATATTGTTTACAGTGACATTTGTCCTTTTTATTATTTCAATTACACGTCCTTATAAGATAGAGGGTAAAACATTACTCAGCATCATCATAATACTGCTTTCCAATTGCATTATACAGCCAAGACAAGATCAAACTCACGATATCTCAGTCGAAGGAAAGTGTTTAAATTGAGTCATTGGTACAAGGTCTACGCGTGCAAGCGGTGGAACATGGAATTAAGTAGAAGGAATGAGAATATTGCGTCATAAACAGGGATGGGTCTAATAGAACAAGCTAATCCCTCCTAACATATCGAATTAGAGGAGAAGATTGTGCTGAAAAAACCCAAAAACGGGAGGAGGAAAGGGCGGTGTATTGATGAGAGAAACTGATACGCAAAGAGGAGAGGCCACCACTTGGGCGTCGGTCCCCAACGACGGACGTCACTGCTTCTCCTGAACCATGGCCACTTCTACAGTTATACTCCCAGCTGTCACCCCTCAAAGGCTCCTTTCATTATTATTATTATTATTATTGACTGTTTGGGACGAAGAGAATATTATGGCTTCACTTAATGTGGATCACAATCTGAGTCTCGCCAAAAGCAAAATGGAGTGAACACATGGGCCTTAGTGTATGTTCAGTGTTCCATGTGGACCTTCAATGGAGATCGCATGTTGAGCCCACTAAATAAAGAAGCGGCAAATGTGTCGATGTCAATCAATAACCGTCACGGCCTTGGAAAAAAATATCAATCAATAACAAATGATAATTGAATTTAACAGAGGATGTTAATTTCTTATATTACGATGAATTAAAGTTCAAATCTTTACTAGAAGCGTGTCGCATTTAGTACTTGACGGTATCCCGAATATAATTGCCTCCAGTGCACGAATACCTATGACTTAAAAAAAATATATCAATATACATGACAACTTCTGCTATTCACGTATTTCTAGTGGTGTGTAACATCCTATTTTCTATATTTTGCATATTACGCTACGAATCCGATGCAGTGCAGTTTATGACTCGGCTGGCCAGGCCATAATTCCATCGACTTTGACTTATCATGGAAACGAATTTGAGTTGCGGGATTATTTGTATATAAAATGTATTTTATATTTGATTTGACGTGGAATAACTTCATTAAACCCCACAAGGTCCTATGGAATCTAAAATGTCTGTGTATTACATAAATAAAGAAAAAACTCTTTTTACGGTTTTGGACGGAGTTGTTCAAGTTCATGGGTTCTGGGCTCAACTTCTCCACAAGTTTTCACCCTCAGACTGATGGGCAGACTGAGAGGGTGAACGCTCCTTTGGAACTCTACCTGAGACACTATGTGAGTGCTAATCAACGAGATTGGGTAAAGTTGTTGGATGTAGCCCAATTCTCTTACAATCTCTAAAAGAGTGAATCCACAGAGAGGAGTATTTATTTCATATACAATAAATCATGTCTGTTTACCGTAATATTACATAAATAAAAAAAAACTTTATTTATATATTTATTTCATATACAGTAAATCATGTTGAAGTGGTAATTTACACCCTTAACAAATCCAAAAGTTAACCATTGTCGAGTTCTGGTAGCCTGAAATTATAGCGGTGATTTTTTCTTTATGATATATTACTTGTGGGGGAAGGGCGGGGGGGCCGGTAAAGTGCTGCCATCTGTGTATAGAATATGTTTCCGGGCTTGTGGGCCATAGCTTGTTCACATGGAAGATTCGAACGCGTCCATTTACCCATCTTTGTTCGTCGTACTCGTAGAGCAACCTGTCCATTTTTAATCCACGCAAGGAAAACTCATCAATTTCTTCCCTTCTCTGATCTTTTCCCCGCCAAGACATTTCGCATCGGTTGCTCAAGGGCCTGGACAAACAATTTACTTCTATTCTCATCTTTATGTTAGCGATTTTACATTGCTCCTCCATAAAAATGTATTAAATAATACCCTTTGTTTAGTAATGATTCCTTATTCCTAAATATAGATTTCCAACTAAATTTTCTGCCTGTTATTACCGCCACCAGCCACTCGATTTTAATACTCTTCTTCGGCCAATATTAATAAAATTGCCATCAAGATACACTTATTCATACTTTTTTTTGTCACCCAAGGTATCTCCCAGTCCGATAGACCAAGGACTAATCCTCTGCAGATCTGACTCCATTTAAAGGTATGCCGCTGGTCAATTGGTTGCTGCATACACAAGGCAGGAATCGAACCCCTGACACTTACTTAAACGACCTAGTGAGCTGACCACTAGACCAACCAAGCTTGGTTGATACACTATTCATACTTGTTTCTATACAATATGTAGCGTTTTTTTTTTTCAGTTTAAGAAAGTACAAGTTGAAATTCTGCATGAATTTTCTTGGAGAGAGAAGCGTAGCCTTTCAATGTAATCCACATTCCGACGAGATAGAGTCTTTAATCCACACAACCAGTAGGCGTGAAAGGGAAATCGATGAACAGTGAAGCGTGTGATGAGAATGGGGATGGATAATATATCGGATTCAGCTTAGGAAAGAAGCTTTATTGAATAAGACAGCACATCAACACCTCATCGCGCGTCCATGGCGGTGCCCCTTCTTCTATTCTTGACAAGTAAACTGCGACACCCATCCTTAGTTAGATTCCTCTCCATCCAACCAAGTTTTCAATTACATGTATCTCTACAACCTCTCTGCAATCTGTATTCTTCTCTTTCTACTTGAGTTCTCCAAGCTAACAAGTTGTTTCTGGCATTAAAAATACTTCGTTCCCCAATTAAGAAATCCATATTCAGAAAAGGTAAAAGTTCGGAAAAAAGAAAAAGCACCCTGAAAGCAAACCCCATAAAAAGAAAAGAAAAACAAGATATAGCAAGAGAATTCATTGGGGTTGGGTGAGCATTTGATCATCCACTGCTCACTTCTCCGTTGTTATGCTGAAGCTCTTTAGGGTTTATTAGTGCATCTCCGGCTTCTTTCTCGGGGTCCCTGTCGTTTTATGCGTCTTTGCAGGTAATTCTTCGTCCCCCCCCCCCCCCCCCCAACAAAAAAAAAAAAAAAGGTAAATCAAATCTCCAATGAACCGAACTTCTGTTTTCTGAGGAAATTTGGCCCCCTGAACTTGTATATCTAATTGGAATCATGTCTCTTGTAGGATTGTCGATATTTCTTAATTTAGATCTGGGATCAATGTCTCTCTCCCCTCCCAGTCCAAAGGCATTGTTCGATTTGCAAATTTTTTATTGGCTCATGATAACTAAATCTTTATCCTGGTTTACGGGGGAAGAAAGCACGGAACATTGCAAAACAATCTTAATTCACCTCAGAACTCAGTGCATTATCTTTGTTCACATAAATTGGATTTAACTGCGGTGCAATATGGCTATGCTTGTCGTATAAATTGAACTTGACTAACTTGTTCATCCTTGATTGTTATTTTTGCTTAATCTTCTTTTATCCCACATATCTGCATTGACATTTGAAATTTTGTGAAGTGCTGAATATCCAGCTTTGAAATTTTGCTGGTTGCAGGGTAGTTCGTGACTCACCCATATTTCATTCTTTGGTTGCTGACATTGCATTCTGGCATTCAATTTAGCACTACCTCTGCGCCACGAACTGTAAGTTTCTTCTCTACCAGAGTCAATTTTCTTGTTATATGATGCAATGTGATTTTACATACTACGAAGGGTTGTGTGACAGCACCCGAGTTTCTTTCTTGATGCACAATATCCATAGTCCATTTCATTTCTTGTTGGTTTCCTTTTCTAAAATATCCTGCATTCAACATTTTTATTACTCTTTAGATTATCTGGAGACAAATGGCAGCTGAGCTTGTCAACGCTGCAACAAGTGAGAAACTGGCTGAAATGGATTGGACAAAAAATATTGAAATCTGTGAATTAGTTGCTCAAGATCAAAGGTATATGTAATGTTGTGTCGTTTCTTTCTGATTGTTGAATGTGTTAAAAAATTACCAAGAGAAATGGATAGCTGGTACTTGTTAATGAAATTATTGCGAACTGTATCAAAATCAAACTAAATGATATGTTGTTAGCATTTTGTATGATGGTTCTTGGGATTGTCCATTTATCACTGAAATATAATACTTGCCATTGTGAACGATCATTATAGCATGGTATGCCAAAATGTTGCTGAGTTCTTGAATCCAAATATGTATTCCTCTAATTTGTTTGTTTCTCAGAACAGTCTTAAATTAGAAGCCTTTGGTTAAGTTGGTATATAATCAATTGATATCTGGTGCCTAACTTAATTTATGACACCGACAATGTTATCAACATTTCTGTTTACTGCCTCAACTTGCCTGGGGCGTGGTCCTAGCTGGCGTTTCACTAGATTATGAACATAGATGAGCTCTTTAATGTTGCAAATAATCAAAGCAGTGTCAGTTTTATTAATTGCATAGTTTGTGAACATGAAGGCAAGCTAAAGATGTTGTTAGAGCCATCAAAAAGAGACTGAGTAGCAAAAACCCCAATGCTCAACTTTATGCAGTCATGGTAAGTATAATGACTTCCCTATTCTTGCTGTCATAGACGTTTTCATGTGGACTTTCTAAGCAGTTTGCCTATTCACTAACCTAATGAAAAACCAGAGTTTAATGCTACATAGTTTGAGCAATAACTGAACCTGAGAAGCTTAATTACGTGACTATCTCCAACTGAACATTTTTGTTGCATTCTTTCATGCGCTATGAGTCTATGTTTTCTTACTAAGTCATTTCTTATTAATTTTGTAGTTGTTAGAAATGTTGATGAACAATATTGGAGATCATATGCATAAGGAAGTGATTGATGTGGGAATTATTCCCATTCTTGTGAAAATTGTGAAGAAAAAGGTAAGAATTTTCTGTAACAGGCCATTATCCTTCAATGCTTTTAATATCTTTTAGAACTTTACAATTATTTTGTCTTTTTTCTTAATGGCAGTCAGATTTGCCTGTACGAGAGCGGATATTTCTCCTGCTAGATGCCACACAAACATCCCTTGGTGGTGCTTCTGGAAAGTTTCCCCAGTATTATCATGCATATTATGATTTGGTGGTAGGTACAGATATTTGAAACAAATTTCTAGGATTCTTGTGGGTTGATATAGACTCTAGAATTTGATTATCAGGTGGTAGCTAGGATGGTGACAAATAATCCGGGGGAACTGGTCTAACAGATATCCTGTCTCTCAAATTATAGACAACCTTCACCTTCTGTGAAACAATTTGCTGGGAGCATTTCCTTTTTTTGATATTATTTTCCTTTGCTGAAGCTAAACATAATTACTACATTTTGTTTATGCTCTACAGAGTGCTGGTGTGCAGTTTCCTGAAAGTGCTCAAGCAGTGCAATCAAATCATCCCAGTTCACAACCTAGCACAACTAATAATGTGCTGAATGGGGAGCAGGCCTCGCCTAGAGTTGAAGGGATTGCTCCGCAGGCAGAATCTCAGGCCGTTCCTGAATCTAGGTGACTATGTTTTTCATTTTTTTATTTTTATTTATATATACTGTAGGCTTATGTTTCCCTGGATCTTCAGGAGCCCTATTGGATATCATTCTCATTATTTTCCCACTATACGCCCAAGACGCATCTGGTTAAGAAATAGCTGAAGTATCTAAACGAATATATTATTTTGGTGTGAAGGTTTTTCTTTTTCATGGGCTGAGTGGAAAAATAATAGAAATTAGCCAAAGAAACTGTTTTGGGTCAAGTAAAATGGACACCAAATTGATGTGGGTCTTGTGATCTGGTGGACAAATGACCAAGAAAATTTGTTCTTATCTTCTTATCTTTTTCTAGCAAAGGAAATATCTTATTATGCACGTGTTTTTTGCAGCATCATTCAAAAGGCTAGTAATGCATTGGAAGTTCTAAAAGAAGTCCTTGATGCTGTTGATACTCAGTATCCTGCGGTATGCTAAGAATCTACTCTGCTGAAACCTGAATTCGGCATTCCAAGAGCATGATTCACATTTTTGTCTTGATTTAAAATAAAGATATGATTGTATTGAAACACATCTTTATACTTTTTAAGCGAAAAAGGATACATTCCTCTTATCTGTTCTGGTTCTGGCTGGATCCTTGTTAATGGGCAGTTTAGTTTAGTTTTTTGGTAGCAGTAATCTAATCTTATAATGAATGATCTGTTGTCTTGTGAATAAAGACACATCACCATTTGCTGAGTCTGGAGGTTTATTGTCTTTTTTTAGGGTGCAAGGGATGAGTTCACCCTTGACCTTGTGGAACAATGTTCATTTCAGAAGCAAAGGGTAATGCATCTTGTGATGAGTTCTCGGTGAGCCTGCTTTAAATTTCTTTTTGGTGCTTTAGGCATACATACATATATATATATATCTTCTGTCCTCTACTTTCTGGATTCAAAATAATTCACCGGATGGATGTAATGCCCATTTGCTTTAAATTTCTTCTGCAGAGATGAAAGAATAGTTTCTCAAGCAATTGAATTAAACGAGCAGCTCCAGAAAGTTCTTTCTAGGCATGACGACCTTCTTTCAGGCAGAGCTGCTACTACAACAACTGCTAATCGTTTTGAACATGAAGTGGAAGAGGAAGAGGAGGCTGAACAGCTATTCCGAAGGTACATTATCTGCTATTTAGATCCGCTGTTATTATTCACTTTCAAACACTGAATTTTGAACATTGCTTCATCTTTTTATGGTAACGTCTAGAAGATTACGCAAAGGAAAGGCTTGTGCAAGGCCTGAAAATGAACAGACTGCATCTGAGTTACCTCCTTTGAGTGTTCTTGGGGAAAGACTGAATCGTCCACTGATAAGACCACTCTCTTTGGAGCCATCTCAAGAAGCTGATATTCGTTCTTCACCTGCTGCCAATTCACAGCCAAACGCAAATCATGTGAATGAGGAGCCTTCTCGTGTTGCAATTCCTCCGCCACCTGCAAAGCACGTTGAGAGGGAGAGATTTTTCCAGAAAAACAAGGCGGACGGTTCTGCTTTGGCCGGCCACATGGATGGCCTCTCCATACACAGTCGCAATGGCAGCCACTCCCACGGCGGAAGCTTTGATTCCAGTGACTGATATGCTGACGAAAGGCCCTGCTTTGCTTCCATTTATCCTTTTTTTTTTATCATTCAAAGTGGGGTTTGAGTTCGTGGAAATACGGAACCTAGTTCTTGTGTTATTCCTACAGCATGTAGTTTGTTCTTCTGGTGTGCAGGTTTGCCGCTGCTTGTTTTTTCCCCTCGTGGTTTGTGGGGTGCGACGTATTATCTCTTTACCTCCTTGCCCATAATCTCTGTTAAATTCCTTAAAATTACATTCATGTTTGTAATTATTGTTATCTGTGGAGAATATTACTATATTATACAATGGTGGTCGCGGAGATATCACCTGGGCATTTGACTTTCATATCAATTATCACATGTCTGCAGGCTTCGTTGTGCACAATTATTTATTAAAAAATATAACTCAAGTTCAAAACTCAAATATCGGATTTTTTTTGTTGCACAAACATCAACAAATAACTGTTGCAACGGGTGTTAAAATATGAATACATCTTTCAGTTGATATTTAAAGTTGTTTGTCATGTTGTTAATGATTAATTTATTTCTATAGATCCATCGTAATAATATTTATTTATATCATAATTTGATTGGGTCAGATTCTAACATTAGACTCAATTTGAACTAACTCTTTCAAATGTATTTTTGTCCTTCATATTCACATAAAATTAATAATAATAATAATAATAATATGATTAGATCATATTTAAACATTATCAAAGTCTGGTTTGAGGTTAATTTTTGATACAATGAATAAATTTTATTTAAACAGTTAAAATCTTTTTACTAGTACTTTGAAGATCGGTTGAATATGATTGTCAGTTACCTAAATAAAGAGACGTTGTACAATTTTATTTAAAAAATATAATTTTGATAAGCATAAATAGTAATTCAAATTAAAATCACGGTCTTATTTATATTTACTCTCCTTACGCGGCAGATATGGAGATGCCTGCTGCTCAGGAGCAGAGCAAGAACAACATTACTGAAAAAAACAAGGCTGGTCGCATTACTGTACCGGAGAAGGCAGATGGTTGGCAGATATACTGATGTGTTGCTTTCCATCTTGCAGGCAGGCAGCAGGAACGCTGAAGAACGCAAGAGAACGAGACAATCTCAAACATGGAATTCATGGGCGAAGCAATTACATGAACAGAGCCACAGAAGTTATCCTATATGTATATATATAGATCTCAAGTATATATAGTCTTCAGGAATCATATGACACAGCTGAATAGGCACTTAAATTAACTAGCATACAATCTTAATACTTTCAACAATCGTGTGCCTCCTCAACTGACTTGAAATTCCCCGCTGGCGTGAACCTCCTTCACCCTCTTCTCATACTCGTCTTCTTCTTCTTCATCTTTCTCCTCCTCCTCTGCTCCTTCTTCTTCTTCTTCTTCACCACCTTCCCACCCAAAACCTTTGACCGGCCTCGACACTGACGGCGGGGTTCTTGCCTCCCCAACAATTCTCATTATTTCCTCCGCGCTCTGAGAATAAAAGCTTGGGTTGTCTCTCTGGTAATACATCGCCTGCGCCGACTCAGTCAGTTCCCTCGGCAGGTTCTTCAGAAACCATGGGTGGCTCTTAATTTCCTTCAGTGTTATTCTCTGAAACCCACAATCACAGTGGCCTGTCAGTTTCCTCCATTTAGACTCCTAAATCTCTCATTCCAGAATGAAAGGCAGTGAAGGGTGTATCAAAGTGACATGGATGAATCCAGTGTCTCACAATTTTACAAAATAATACATGTAATACACGCATTCTGATAACATAAAGAAGTGATAAAAAGAGAGTAAATTATATTCTCATTTTCACTATTCTGTCACTCTATCGATCGCCTATAGGTCCATCAATGATCAATAGACTCAATCCGTAACTGGCAAAAGAAAAAAGACTATACATAAAATTTGTAGCGATATTCATATCGAGATGATCCGGCAATATTTTATTCGCTGAGTATCATAAAATATTGGAACATACCCTCAGCGGATTAGCCACAAAGATGCGAGAGAGGAGGTGCCTGCAATCTTGGGATATGTGAACATAATCTGGGATTTTGTATTGAACGGCCATTATTCGCTGAGGAAAACAACAGGAGGAGAGGTATACAAATGGGGTGAGAAAAAAGAAGAAGAAGAAAGTTCCATTAAAAGAAAGAAAACAACAGAAGCCAAACGGAAGAGAAATATACACCTGGATTGTTTTCCGGAAATTCCTGGGGTCATCCTGGTCCTCGAACGGGTATGCCCCAACAAGCATGACATAAAGAGTCACTCCACATGACCACACATCGGCCAACTGAGCCCAGATATATACGAAGCAAAACATCATTATATATCTAAAATAGAAAAAAGAAATCTTGACCCAAAAATAGAAGAGGAAAGAAGACAAAAGAAATCATTAATGATTAATGTATACCTTGAAGAACCTAAAAGCTACAGATATTTACCTTGCCATCATATTCGTGCCTAGAAAGAACTTCAGGTGCTATGTAAGCTGGAGTTCCAACCGTAGATTTGGGTCTTGAATGCAGCAAAGATGACTGAACACAAATAATAAAAGCACTCAACCAATTATAAAACTACTATAAATAATGTCTCAATAAGGGGACACAGTTACAGCATAGACTTGTAGCCTTGGAATAATATCAATATTCCCTATACCTTGGAATAACCAAAATCGCAAATTTTCAATCGAGGTGCGGGGCTTCCATCCAAAAGGGTATTTTCAAGCTTCAAATCTCTGTGGCATATTTGCTGCAGAACAAGAGTAGAAACATAAGCTCTCGTTTTGTGCATTCCTGGAAACTATGTGAAGAGGCCATGGTTTTTAATTTCTCTTTTGTGAACTGGGGAAGTGAGGATGATTATATATACCATGGTGTGACAGAAATTAACACCAGATATCAGCTGCTGAAAGAAATATCTAGCCTGAATATAGTCAAAGAAACAAAGTGAGAGATAACGAAAACAATATGAAATAAAACCAAAAGAAAGAGATTCTAAGAGTGTGTCAAACAAACTTATCAACCTCATCTTCACTGAATCTGCCCGCATTGCATATCCTCTCAAATAGTTCCCCTCCAGCTGCATACTCCATTACTATCGCTAAATGCGTTGGGGTCAAAATGACCTGAAATTAAAAATCCGATTGAAACAAGTCTATATGCCAAAAGTGGGCATTACACCCAAATGATTATTGATTCAACGAGTCAAAGACACCTAAAATGCTTACCTCCTTGAATCGAATTATATTGGGGTGTCGAAGGGACCTGTGGTTCATAATCTCTCTGGCCACGTTCTCATCAATCTGGGGTAGGGAAAAAAATTATTTAGAATCACATATCCCGAGAAAGGGACTTATCATTCGTCAAGTGCCAACATTGAATTGTGATCATGAACAGCTTAATCTGGGAACTTCTTGATTGCTAAAATTAGCGAAACTCGTTAAATTTCCTTCAAGAAATAAGACTGTGTCAAAGAATGTTCTTTTCCCGTTTCCTGTTGTTGGTTTTCACAAACTAGAACACCCACTCCAAGGGATCCTAAGTCAATCGTCAGAAACAAAAAGTCCCTCGTCATTCCAAACGTCAAATGCAACACATAACCGTGATAAATCTGACACTTAATTCGTGAAACTATATTATTTTCTGGGAAGCATTCAAAAGCAGTCATGATGAAGATGACGATGACGATGACAAACCTTGCGACCACGCTCGATATATTTCATGGCGACGAGCTCCTTGGTCTCCTTGTTCCTCATGAGCCTAGCCACCCCAAAATTGCCAGCTCCCAAATCCTTCACCTCCTCGTACTTATCCATACAGTCGAATCTCTTGTGGTATTTCCTCAAGGGGAGCAATCACACAATTTATGGAGAGGCTTGGTCTGAATTGGCAATCAAGTCCGTTGCGAAATCAGGAGAGGAGATTCGCGGGGCCAAATCTAACGCGTGGTATGTATGATACAGAGAAAGAAAGCGAATGCGGAATTTATGATGGAATTTGGGATGTAGAGTGAGGAAGTGAGGAGGAGGAGGAGAAGTGATGGAGCACGTGGGAGTGAGGTGAGAGAAAGGATTAGAAAATTGCAAAAAGGAAAAGTGGGAGAAGGAGAATAACAGCAATGCATGAGGAGGCAGGAGCAGCTCGAATCCAGTGAGTCACTTGCTGGGCATGGCAATTTCGATTTTGGTTTTGAGTTGAGGATTGTCGTTGAGATGGATTGCCATTGGAATTGGAATTGGATCTCTAAAAACGCCGCAGTGATAGGGGAACTCAAAGGTATCGCTTTGACTTCGTGATTGCCCTTTTGACAAGGTATATCCTTCGCTTTTAAAACCCCCCAAGTTTTGTCTTGTTTTTGTGTTGCATTGTCACAAACTTCAACTTCAACCCCATTTGGAAATTGCAGGCCTATGCCCTGCAATCGCCCCATCACATCAACTTCAATTTCCAATATATGGGTGGCCAAAAAATCCAGTCTTTGCTCTTTTCACAGTTTTATTTTATCTTGAAAATAATATATCTGATAGTATCAGGGAGATCAAAGATACGGTAGTAAAAGAGAAAGCACAATACAGTAACTAGGATGAGAAGAGATATTAATTAAAAATATTGACCGACAATTGGACCATACTTTTCCTTTAATTTCCTGAAGTGGCATGGTGGTGGGAATGGCTCATGACCTGGCATGGAGTGAGAGGCCTTCAATAATTGAAGCGCCCAACAAATCAAAAAATTGGGATGGCCTTGAAATGTCAAACGTTGTCGGGTGATCCGGCTCATGTGGCTTCTGTCAACACTTGATGTCCACAATCTCAAGCCCTCCTTCCTTCTTGCCCACATCTCCCTCCCATCTCTTAATTTGCTTCCATTTATGGCACGTTACAGCCAACACAGTGCAGCTACGTTATGTTTACAGTTCAGAGTTAGTTGTAAGAGAAGCCGTAATCTTGGTTGTTAACTTGGAAACTGAAATTCAAGCTAATCTTGCTCCTACAAATAAAAAGTTGGCTGGGAGTGTGATTAGTGAGTGTGGGTTAAAATAAGGCATTGATAAAGGTTTTTGACGAAATAGGGAAATAGAGAGGAAATGGAATCATTAATGTCGAAATGGGTGGGAATATAGACACCCGACAGTGCCACGCTACTACATGCTTCATTCATGATCACGACCTTCATTTTGCCAGCAAAGCCGCCCCCTTTGAGTGAGACCTCACGTCTCATGTCGGCCCTCTCATCCACAATGTCCCAACTTCCAGTTGGGCCCTGACACAAATTAGTCAAAACGAGCCCGATTGGGTTTGGGCCTGATCCTGACCCATCAAGCCCAACAGACTACCTCGCCAACACGGCGAGTTTAAATAAGGTTCTATAATCCCCGTACAGCGAGTGTCATGAAAACGAGAGAACCCAGCAGGTATGGCGGGGCCCACGACTGAGTGGGACAGAGGTGGAACACGTCAATTGGGGGAGGGGTGTGGGCCTGAGAGAGGAAATTGTTTTAACGGTCGAAAATGCAAGAAATGCAAATGGCAGAGAGCGAGGCAGTCTCAGGAGGAAAGAGAGGAGGAACAGGTGTGAGTTGGGAGGCATCCTAGGTGAGGTGAGTGTGGCCTGTTGCATGAATAATGAAAAGCCTTGTAATGTTCATGCGTTATTTTGAAAACGGAAGGCAATGAAGAACTAGTTGAGGCATCCAAGGTGGCTCCAAAAACTGAAAAGCCTTTCTTTTTAACGTTGTCTGTTGCTGTTGCGTCGTGGGCAGTAATGCCAGTGCTGCTAATGCTTCGTGTTAAATCATGAGGCCGCCAAAAGCGCCGATGATTATTGTCAAAATAACGGCGTCCCCCATTGAACCTTGTTCTTAGCATCCATTTCTATTGCTTTTGCCTTCAATTGCGGGTCCCACGTCTTGCCCTATTTCTCGTAATTCCAAGCTGGACCCTCCTCCTCCTCCTCCTCCTCCGTCCTTCTCTTTCTCCCCCATCTCCTTATTATATAATACTTCCACCATTCTTTCCCACTCCATCCTCTGCTCCCTCTCCTTCTTCCTTCCCTTTCTTTCAACCCACATTGCTAAATTTTTTTGTTGTCATACTCGTCCATCATTATCCATGGCTGACGGTGCTGCTAAGACTACTGCTGCTGCCCAGGTCCAAGACGTGGTGCTTAAGGATGTTCCGCAGCCTGAGAAACCGTCTGTCACCGACGTTGAGCCATTGAAGCCTGTTGAGGAGACTTCCGAAACTGACGTCTCTAAGCCCGGAGCTGATGCTGATGAAAAAATGCCTGAATCTGGTTCCTTTAAGGAAGAGAGCACCAGAGTTGCTGACCTTTCCGATCATGAGAAGAAGGCTCTCCAGGAGCTCAAACAACTTGTCCAAGATGCTCTTGACAAGCATGACTTCTCTGCCCCTCCCAACCCACCTTCGCCTCCAAAGGAAGACAAGTCGGCGCCGGCTCCTCCTCAGAAGGACGATGACAAGAAGACGGAAGAACCCGTTCTGGAAAAGCCTGCAGAGACTGCTGACCCAGAAAAAACAGAGGACCGGCAAGCAGACGAGAAGGAAGCAGCCGCATCGCAGCAAGAGGGAGAAACCACGGCTGTCGTTGAGGCTGCTGGTGACAAAGCGGCCGCTCCTGCTGTCGATGATGACGGAGCTAAAACCGTGGAAGCCATTGAAGAGAGCGTAGTGGCGGTGTCTTCTGCTGTTCCTGTAGAGGAGCCCCAGGCTGTTAAAGAGTCGGAGGGCTCGGCCGTTCCTCCACCGGCGGAGGCAGAAACCAAGGACGACAGTCCTCCTCCACCTCCGCCCGAAGAAGTATCCATTTGGGGGATACCACTGCTTGCTGATGAGAGGAGCGATGTTATTCTATTGAAATTCCTGCGGGCAAGAGATTTCAAAGTGAAAGATGCTTTCAACATGATCAAGAACACGGTTCTCTGGAGAAAAGAATTCGGAATCGACAAATTGATGGAAGAAAACTTGAGTGATGATTTGGAGAAGGCAGTATTCATGCATGGCTTCGATAAGGAAGGCCATCCCGTGTGTTACAATATCTACGGGGAATTCCAGAACAAGGAGCTTTACAAGAAAGTGTTTTCCGATGAGGGAAGGAGGCTCAATTTCCTGAGATGGAGAATTCAGTTTCTGGAAAGGAGCATTCGCAAATTGGATTTCACTCCTGGTGGCGTATCCACCATCGTGCAGATTAATGACCTGAAGAACTCTCCCGGACCTGGTAAGTGGGAACTTAGGCAAGCCACCAAACAGGCCCTTCATTTGCTTCAAGATAACTATCCTGAATTCGTAGCCAAACAGGTATTACTTCTTATTTGATTTCTCCTGCATTTATCGTTCTTACATCTAATGTTGTTATTGAGTTTGTAGCTTGATCTCTAAATCTATTATGGCGCAGATTTTCATCAATGTGCCATGGTGGTACCTGGCAGTGAACAGGATGATAAGCCCTTTTCTCACGCAGAGAACCAAGAGCAAGTTCGTATTTGCAGGGCCTTCCAAATCTGCCGAGACCCTTTTGAGGTAATGTTACAAAGATTCAGATTTTGTTCCTTTGAGTAGATTAGAGGTAGAGACTTCAACTCAATTTTGCTCCCGGGACTTCTTCAGATACATTGCACCAGAGCAGCTTCCAGTGAAGTATGGAGGACTGAGCAAAGATGGTGAATTCGGCAATACCGATGCTGTCACTGAAGTTACAGTTAAGCCAGCAGCAAAGCACACCGTAGAATTTCCGGTCAATGAGGTGGGTTACGATTTTACCGTTTGTTTGAATTCTGAGAATCCAATGAATTGCTGCCGCATCGAAATAGAATCTTTCCTAGGATTCCTCTGTTCGCAAGAGACGTGCTGTCTAATTAATTGACCGCTTGTTCGTTTTACATGCTCCAACCAACATACTGTGCAAAACTATGCTCTGATACTTAAATAAATAAACATATTAAAACTATAAAGGCCGGACCTTCCTTTTGTCGTTTCTGGAGCCGTATGTATTCGGCATCGCCGGATTTATTCCATTTAGTTCTTGATATAGCTAAGAGCCAAAACAGGCCTGGCTTTCTGATAAATTGATTGGCTCGGTTGATATAAAGTTATAAACAAAGTGAGTTGAATATTTTAACATCAACATGAGGTTTCTTGTTTTGTTTTGGAGAACTTGCAGAAATGTCTTCTGTCTTGGGAGCTGAGAGTGATAGGATGGGATGTAAGCTATGGAGCAGAGTTTGTGCCAAGTGCTGAAGGAAGCTACACAGTGATTATTCAGAAGGCTAGAAAAGTGGCTTCATCAGAAGAACCAGTGGTTTGCAATAGTTTTGAGATCGGTGAGCCTGGCAAAGTGGTTCTCACCATTGACAATTCAAGCTCCAAGAAGAAGAAGCTCTTGTACCGCTTGAAAACCAAGTCTTCTGCTTAAAACATGAATTTTGACGAGTAGGATTGGTTTTTTTCTCATGAAAATTGTTATGGGGTGTTATATGGGAGATCAAAATCATATAAATATATCCATATATATATGTATACTCTCGTGTTTCTTTCATTATTATTTATTATCATTGTTTTTCGCTGTTGTCAAATATCGAAGTTCATTTTCATATTGGTGGTGGAGGAGGGGCTATCTTTTGATATGTGAATTGTTTTTTGGTGTATAAATGGAAAGAAATTTGTGGTGGGCCTTTTTCTACATCTCTGTTTGTCGCAGTCTCTGTATTCTGGCACCATGTGCTGACTATGTCATCATCTTGGATGTTTCTTTCACAAGATAAAAACGAGGCACATATCTATGATTGATTGATAGGAATATGATGTTCTATTCTATAGACTCCAGTTTTAAAATAAGATGGTTAGGATCGAAATATCAATGCTAATAACATAATATTTATGGTAACTTCAAATTTGAAAAAGCATTTTGAAGTGGAAATTATAATTAATTCTACTTCCGGTTCTAGTTTATGAAGATTATCACTGATCCAATGAGCCCTGGATGTATATGACTTCTTTTATATACAAATCATGGGTGCACTTTGGCATCAAATGCACTTTTAATTAAAATATCATATTTTTCTTGAAATCTATATGTGCTGCAGATTAAGAGGGACATATGCAAATTTAAAGCTCACTACTTGTTTGCCTCTCTTAAAAAAATTGTTTTAGGACACAAAGCATATCTTTACAGTATAAAAATCACTGAAATAAATAAAACAAAACTGTCCCTTAAAAAGGATCTGAATGGGACAAGTAGCAGAAGCTATGGCATGTGCAAGAGGAAGACAGCGATGGACCCACAACATATTGAAAGGGGTTGCTTTGGCACCGAATATCATCATCAATAAAGCCCCCAGACAGGCGATTAATGTCTGTGTCTGTGGGTTTAAAAATTACTTTTATGAGTATCTATTATATTCATATACTACTGTGTGTGCGCCTTTGGTTTCCCCCCCCCCCAAAACGGGCTTTTGAGACTTTTAAGGCATCAAAGTCCCACTTTCATCATTTGAACCAACGAGCTGTTCCTTGTTGCATTATTGAGTTTGGTAAAGTCTTCCACCATTTTGGATAATCACATTCACAGCACAAAGCTCGCATGCCCCTCATAAACAACCTATTACAGTTCTGTTCTTGCCATCAAAACCAGAGAAGAAAGACACAAAGGTGGGAGTTATTAGAGCTAATGATTATTTTACAAAGATAAGGACACAGGTGTAAGAATTCTAGTTGTCTCTCTGAGTTTAATATTGTTTCAGGGCCCTTCACCTCATGTTGAGGAATCGTCCATAGGGAGCTAGCTCATATGGAAAGTGTAAAAGGGGAAATCCTAGCTGTTCCCAGATACACGTAAAGCAAAACTCAGCTGTGTATAGTGTGGTGTCTTTCAAAATTTCCAGACTTTTGCTGCCAATTTGACATTACTTTACTGGTATATTCACTAAGCTTCTTTATTTCTTTTCAGTGACTCACCCTCCTTAATAATTCATCATCCTGTATCGAAAAGTTGATGATCTTAACAATCTCGAAAGGAAAAAACAAAAACAAATATGTTTGCTCTTTCCTACTAACGGAGAGAATTGTGCCTAGCACCCGGGGGGGGGGGGCTCTAATAAATAATCATTTGGAATAAATAGAGGACAGCTCAAACTAAGGAGGGCGTGGGGCACTCCGTGTCCTTTCAATCAATTCCCTTAGAATCGTCATACTCGCACTCGCGCAGATTCGACAAAGAAACAGCCCATGGATTTTAAAATTAGTCATCAAGTTTTTATTTTGTCAAGCCAATGCTTATATTTTCCAGTGATTTGAGTGCTAGCTATAATCCCTATATATGACTTTCAAATGCTAAAATGTTAGTCCTCATCATCATAATGCCCACAAGCTGATTTGGCTGACACGTAATCAGATGCTAACTAGTCTCTTTTTGCCATTTCTCATTCCTTAGTGTATCACCTACCCGTCAGTGATTGCATCAGTTAAGAGTCAAATTCCAAAATCATGCTAACAATCAGTTTATGTCGTCTTGACACCCCCCGGGGGGGGGGGTTCAAGAAACTTGTGATGAGAGTAGTAGGTGGAGGAAGAATCATGAATGTAGCAATTGAAAGCTTCACACAAGCATGTTTCAAGAATAACGAGCCTAGTCCTGTAATGGAACCCCAAGTGGTGGTCTATCTAAAGTCTAAAACACTGTTGCTAGCATTACCAGTTCATTAGCTGGTTTTACGGCCAAACCTGCTGCAACTATTGTCGTCCCCATCTCATTCAAAGGGTGATACATGTATAGCTTTAATACAAGTGTCGCTAAAAATGAACATGATTGGATCATTCTTGTGCAGTGCTGAGTGCTGATGAGTTAATATCTATGTATGCTTTTCATGACTTCTAGCTTTTGTCACAGACACTAGCTAAGACTCTACGACAAGAAAAACAACAAATTTAAACTGTGAGGTCAGGCTTAAAAACTTATCTTCTTTCTTATATACACATGCATCCAGAAATGGTAAAAAACTGTATAGTTCAAAAGAAGAAGCAAACCAGGCAAGCTAGCTTAGAATGACAGAAAAACAAACTAGTGTTGATCTATGTCCTTTTGTTATTGGTAATCACATCTCCCCCATTATTTACATTACAGCTTACGAGACGTGTGTGAGCACAGAGAGAGAGGCTGCAGATTCGCATGTGACCTCTGAATCGCTGTCAACCAAGATCTGCAAAATCGGATGGCTAAAGATTTATCGAGAATGCATGCATGGGAATGCTCTCGGGCTCAAAATTCGTGCATACTAAAAACAAAATATAAAACTATTTTCTTTTTGGGGATATATATTTGATCATCACCGTCCAACTTTTAACACCTCGGAATAAAAAAGCCCTGAAAATCTTATCTGGTCCTGTAAACCTCAAAAACCTGAGATTGCTGGCGGCTTCTGTAAAACATGGTCACGGGCCTCACTGCAGCTGTCGAATTTTCACGTGACCAGATTCCCCTCCTTCTTTACCCTCTGCTCCAAAAACTTGCAGTATATATCAGAGACAACGATCACACCTTTCCATCTTACAGTTCTCTGCTCCCAGGTAAAACTCTGTTTCTCTGCAATATCACCCATCCATGGAGAGGAAAACGTTCGGGCTCTTCCTCTTGGTCCTCATCGTGCTAGCTGCTGGTAAGATTCTCCCATTTATTGTTGTTTTTGCCTTTTTGGATGTTACATATAAGTGATGAATGATGCATGTATGTATATGTAATGTTTGAGAGCAGAGGTGGCAGTGCAGACAGAGGGAAGGATGTGCCAGTCACAGAGCCATGGGTTCAGGGGAGCATGCATGCGCAGCCACAACTGTGCGTTGGTGTGCAGGAACGAAGGTTTCTCCGGCGGGCGGTGCCGAGGGTTCCGTCGCCGCTGTTTCTGCACCAAGCTTTGTTGAATCTAAAGAAATGAAGTTTCAGGAGTAGTGGAGAGACCAAATAAAGATATGATGCTTCTTCGTCATAGGATAAGAAGGTGATGGACAAATGTCTTGTAGTGCGTTGGTATTGAGTTTAAGTGGAGAAAGAAGCATGGTCATGTGGTTATAAAGACTTGATTACTTTCTGCCAAATCTGTTACTGCGTCTTGATCTCTTCTTAGTCTTGCGCCCTTTTGTTACGTTTTTAATTCTGAACTTTGATATTTAGGTTTAAGGATATGGTGATTGCAAACACTCCCACATCGAGTACTCGCGAAACAAGATTCAAACAGCATTTATTTGCAGCAAAACAGAACTGATCTTCGGCCAATGTGGACTGATGCAACTTCATGCACTTTTTTGGCTCATCTTAGTTGCTCCCTTTCAAAAACTGTCCGATTAAGAGCTTGTTTGGGAATCAATTCCCAAAATCAATTTCATGCAAGCTGAAACAAAACTCTCTCACATACTTACCTCGTATTCTGTAAAATTAAGGTTTTATTACTTCCCAAACAAGCCCTAAATGGTACCGAAAATTAATGTTTTTCCTGTGAGGTGTGCTGTGAAAAGTTTGAGTCCAAAACAATCAGGCCCAATATAAAACACAGCAATCCAGCTGGCACACCCAGCCCACATCAAAAGTAATAGCCCAGCGAGAGTACAATTGAGACTGGAAGTGGCTAGTCTTCACAACGAATTGGAACAAAATTCAAATTTTGATTGAAAGAAATGCTCATGTACGGTGCTTATCAATGTCTCAAATAAGATTAACTCCGATAAGAAAATACATGTATTTCAACTTAAAAAGACCTTTAAATCTAGTTAACTATCATACAATTTATTAAGTGTTCAACTATATTGATATTTAATACACACCCACACACTTTAACTAGAAATCCATAGAATATCAATCTAGGTAATAATGAATTCATAATGAAATTGTATATTCATACACTGAATCTGATAAAATGACTTGTATTAAAGTAGAATCTCTTAAATTGTAGTTTTTTAATCTCTTGATCAATATCCTTTGTGACTTGGTGCATGTTTTTGAAATAACTTTTGAAAGTTATTTTATACAATTCAAAGTAAGTATGTGAGAGAAATTTTATCTCGACTTACGTGAAAGTGCTTATAGAAACACTTTTCATGGGTTGCCAAAGTTACAACTGAATAACTAAATGGGCGAATATATATTTTCTACAATTACATAGACTATTTTATTAAATAGTTGAAACTTGAGGAACCGTTAGATTTTAAAGGTTGAATTATAACCAAGTTAGACTGAATCAAATTAATCATTTCCAAACGTATTTCACTTTTTTATCTCATTTTTATAAAAATAGATATACCAACCATATAAATCAAATACAAGATACATGTGACAATATCTCGGTTAAAATAAATATAGTAATTCCATGTTATTTGACTTTTATAGGAGAAGTAGTAGAATAATGCAATTTTTTATGAAAGTTGGATACGAGTGGTTTAATAGAGCTTGGCCGTGCCTCTTGATTGAAAGAATGTTTACAGAAAAACCTATAACTCATTTACTAACAAGATTTTCATACTGTGAGTGTGATATTTGAACTTATAATTCAATGAATTATGAGCTAATGACTCTTATCAATTACTGAAAGACAGCGTAAAAGGAGAGTAACGAATGCCTAGCACTTCTAAAAAGTTATTAAATTAACAAAATATATATTTTTATGGTTGTATGCCCAAAAAACAATTTGGGTTAGATCAAACAAAAGCCCAATAGATAAGGTCAGCCCAAGACGTGACAAGCACCTAAGGAGCACATGGGACCACACCTGGAGCTTGTGTCCGTGGCCGACTCTCCCCAACATCAGACCAGATGGTTAGAATTCAAAAATTCAATGGCCATTACCTCAAGATTTTCGAGGATCATTAGATGCAATCAACGGGCGATTGCAGCTGGTGACTAATTATTTATTTTTGCCCTTCATTTAATTGTAAACACATTGAACACACTGTACTCATAGCATTCACTCTAATTTCTCTTGTTTTTCTCTCATCTGCTAGTTAACTCTCTGTACTTACAATCAATCTCATCAATACAATCCTTCTTAGTCCCCTTCATTCATCTTACAAGTTGATGGCAGCAATTGAATTTCATCCTCTTTACATTATTGATGGCCCAATTTCTTCCAATTTAATTTAATTCAAACTATCAACTAAAATTTGCTCAAACAACAGTTTGTTTGTTAAGGCTTTAAAAAACCACATTCTTACAAATCAGGACAAAACCCATATCATATATTTACTTCGCATATCATAAATCACGTTGGAAAAGTAACTTTTATTGTTAATCCAAAATAGTACTTAGTTACTTATGCCATTAATTAATTTAATTAAATGTAAAAAAACCCTGCCCATTTGTTTAAAAAAAATGAAAAGAGTCACCGCACTGCAACGTACGATTCTTCAAAAGACAAGGATTTATCGTCCCAAGAACAATGGTCGAATGTGAAGCCATGTCCCTTCCCTCGAGCCATGCCTAAAACAAGTTAAAAAAATAGGATCGTTATAACGTCTGAAACAAGCTCATCACCTCCCCAAACTCTCTTCACACTTCCCAATTCCGGTTCTCTGAACTTGGCCTTAAACGCCTCATTATAAAACACTACACGTAATCCTTTCCTTTTGTTTTCTACTTTATTAATCACCCGTAAACCTATATATTTTGCATCGTAAATAGCAGTATTTAGCTTTTGCATGATCAGCCCTTGGCTCTGGAATCACATCTATGTAATGTGCCACTTGCCAATAATAACTGTAATACATTTGCACGTGAACAGATTCAGTCTGTGTCACCTACCATGCTGCGAATTCCAATATTCTCCATAACACTTGAAAGCTGATCCCCACTTATCCATAGCTTGTTCATCCTCTCGATCGTTGGCTATGAATACTGGACATCACCTGCTTCATCACCAACTTATTGTACACTTGTCATAAATTAATCTTAGTGTTGGGTGGAGTTCGACAATGGACAAGGCACGGTTCGTGGGGTTTTTCTTCTTGCTGCTTATTCTCCTTGCTTCTCGTAAGTCTCTTTTAGAGCTCCATTAACTGTGTGTGTGTGGAACATCAATAGATCTTGAGGTTGGATATAATATAATGAATGCGTGTGGTTGTGTTGTGAACTGAATGAATAATGCAGAGGGGACGCCGGGTGGAGGGAAGCCATAGGTTCAGAGGACTGTGTATGAGCGACCACAAGTGTGCTTCAGTGTGCCTCGTCGAAGGTTTCACGGGAGGCAAATGCCGAGGTTCCCGTCAACGTTGCTTTTGCACCAAAGTTTACCCTTCATTATTCACTGAGCATCCATACACACACACACACACACACACACATGTATATATATGCGCATAAAGCTTTGATACTAGTTTGTGCAGGTTGGCGTTGGCTTGACTTTTAGTGTTAACTAGGGAATAATAAAGTCATCTCATTCTGTCTGTAATGGCTGCTTGAATCTTTCTGGAATTTGATCCCTTTTGCTTCCTTGTTTTTGGGTTGTGTTCCTCCTGCTTTTCTGTGTCTGTGCGTGCGTGTCTTCCATCGTCATGAAACCAAACAACTTCTCTTATTATGGATCCTCATTGTGTTTCTTTTTAACATATTTCTTTTTCTTTGATATTGGGCCACGTGTAAGTAACTCCTTTCATTTTTAAAGCTCAACGGATCAAAACCTCCTCAACTTTTTAAGCTTGTGCAAATAATGTCGTGCCATCAATTATCCCAATATTTATAGAATGGAGAATAATTTTTACTACAGCCCAGATGTTCTTCTAAAATTGCAGATCATTTGTTTAAATTGACTCAAATTTATATGCAAGTAAACACGTGTCATGTTATATTATATCAGTGAAATATCAAATACCTGATATAATAATGATAGGATTTATTTGCATGAATATAAAAGGTTTAAGGAGTTCATGACCAAGTTTATAATTTGGTTTAATCATAATGACCTTCTGACCCCATTATGTCTTGAATAAAAATGGGCCTTCATATCCCAACCGAAGTCAAAGCCCATAGTTGAGGCCCAGTTTGTATCCAAGTTTGCCTTATATTAGATCCACGTTCTGCCAACGAAACAAAAGTGGTTTAGTGGGTAAAAGTTGGCTCATAACACACACAGTTTGTATCCAAGTTTGCCCTACATTGAGTTCAAATCTCATTATCAATGTAAAAATATTATTGATAGATTATTTATAAGTATCTATATAAATAATCTCTAAACTTAAAAATATACCTTGATAAATCACTAGGACTCAACTCACCTAAATTTTTATGTAACGTAAAAAATCCATGTTTCTTGCCTTGGTTGGGTGATACTTTTCTACTTAATTATTTTGACTGGATTAAATAAGTTGGATAGATTTCAATTTTAACAAACCTGACATGATTTCCGAAAATTAACCACAGGTAACATTTGAACGCAAGTTAGTTAAATTAAATTTAAAAAACATGAATAATAGGGTGGATAAAGTAGAAAAAGTTGTTCCATGTAGAATCAAATAAAATAATAAAGCGGGTGAGTATCAGTAGTGATATGGAGCATATGTGAATTCCAAGAGGATGGAGACATCTTAAAAGGAGCTGTCCTTTGGTTTATAAAATTCAATCCAACTTTATTAGGTAGAGAAAGAGAAAGGCCCATGTTTCTAGGGTGACCTTAGGGTCCAATGACATAAGGACTCATTAAGTATTATTAAGCCTCCAGGATGAGATAAAATTCAACATATCATCCCAATTTTAATTATTACATATATAGTTTGTTTGGGATTAATTTTTAAAAAGTGAGTATTTGCAATTCAAAATAACATATAAGATGAGTTTTATCTCGATTTATGTGAAAGTAATTCTAGAAATAATTGACCAATATGCTGAATAACCTATCTACTGAGTTTAAGCTTAGCTTTCGCTGCTTAAGCCGAGTCCAGACATAAAATACATATCAATATACACACCCACCGTGTATTATATATATATATAAAAATCACCCTTATTGTGTGTGCGCTCCTGCGTTTTAATGGGTCGGATCGAATCTGATTCTGTATATCGTTCGTGGCATAAAAATGTCACAGGGCCAACCTTTCTTTCATTGATTAAGGGATTGTTGCTGTCGTTAATTAACAAAAGAAAAGGTCGTACCTGGATTGTTTTGTCAAAGGAGGAGGAACAATTGTCAAACACAGAAAAAAAATAATAATATGCCCTTTTTGTAATTTTATGTAAATATAAAATGGGAATATATGCCCACATGACTAGGAACAGTTGCAGATGGATTAGTTGCTTCACTTTTTGTTTGGGTGTTCCCAGATATCATCTAATATTCAAGTGGGAGGCGTATAAATAGGATTAAATAATGATGATGAGAGCCCTCACACACACACACACACTATATGGTCGCAGTCAAAAATAGTCCAAGATAAGATATGCCAACTATAAAATAAGATCAAAACGACATGAAAGGCAAAGAGATTGAGAGAGAGAGAGAGAGGCGTGGTGAGTGGGAGAGAGGCGTGGGAAGAACAAGAACCCACTCAATTCCAATTCATGGAGGGCAACAACAAGGTGGGTCACCAACCTCACAGATTCTTGCACACCCTTATAATTAAAAATTAAACTTGTTCCTGTTCCTGTGCTTCTAGAAGGCCCCAGAAACAAACAGAGTTGGGAGGGTGAGGCTTACCAACCATGCTCATTCCAAATAAAATATTTCACATGGCCGGCTCTCTCTCTCTCTCTCTCGGATGCCACAGGGAGAGTAGAGGTTGGTTCAACTCTGAAAGTGACAAATATAAAGTTGTGAACATCGCTCACTGATATATGGATGGCCACACACATATTGTTGAGATGATATGAAGAATTGAGATCAAGTGTGTTTGTTGGATAGTGAGCTCAGACCGTGAGGGCCATATCTCCAAGAACGTTATTAACTGATGACACTAACCCAGGAACCCACGCGATGCATGAATCATGATGGCAATGGACAACCTAAAAGTTGAATCCAAATGGCTTTTTGGTTTTCAGGCTGAGACAACATATATATATATGATATGTGTGTGTATCCCTACTTTAGCTTCTAAATTTATAGTTTACAAGATTCGTTTGTTCTAATAATATAATACTATTGCTGGTATCATACATGTGAGAATGGAAAAGGTGTCTGAGGTAGAACTGTTTTGGTTGGCAAGGCATAGTGTGTTTCTATATATATATATATGGACGGGTTTATTTAATAATTAGAGTGAAATTTGAGGGGTTGCATTAATTGAGTGGAGAGAGTATATATATTGTCTTGGGGCGGTGGTGGGTGTGAAAGATGGTTAAAAGAAGAAACATGGAAAGGAGGAAAAAAGAGAGGGTGATAATAAATCAGATCGTAATGGAAGGTGGGGGGAGTTAGTTACTGATATGGAAGCTGAATTGACAAGAGTGAGTGGAGTAAGTTGGGGGGACTGCTTCTAGAAGCCTTTTTCTTTATTTCAAAACAAAGGAATATGCAAAGAGACAAATAGTAGCAGCAGTACTGGTTTTTTGGGGGGGGGGTGTAGTGGAGGCAACAGAAATGTTTGGTGGCGATATGTGCAATTAGAGAAGAATAATGGGAAACATAATGGCAAAAAGCTTATCTATTTTTGCCCTCCTTCCCTCCCTTCCTTCCTTCCTCTGTTTACTTCACACACCTTTTATTTCTTTACTCTTTCAGGGTATGTTTGGGAATATCTTTTAAAAAATAATTTCACAGTATAAATATGTAAAAGAGTTTTATCTTAACTTGTATGAAAATGCTTTTTAGAAGTAGCTGTCAAACATGCTTTTAATCTCAGCATACCTTATTCCTCCATCCCCTTTTTACCCACTTCCTCCCTCCACCATCCATCATTGCTTGCCAAAAAACACATTCACTCGCCCCCGCAGACGATATGTAATTTCATATCAATAATGTCAAAGCTCATTATCAGGATATCATCTTCTTCTGTTAATATTTCTTGCCCCTCTTCATCTTTGTGTTGCGTATTGTGAGGAGGTTGATATTCTGAACGCAATAGAAGAAGTGAGAAAGATTAATTGCAGCAATGGCCAGTGTTGATGAACAAATAATGGTTTTTTCTTTTTTTTTTGGGGGGGGGGGTGTGAATGTTGAAAATTTGACAAGGAGCTATTGGGAGCAAGGGGGTAAAGGGAAGAATAATAATAATAATTAAGGTTAGTGATGTATTTATGACCTGAGGGGAGACCCAAATAGTATTTGAAACAATAACTTCACATGGCTTGCTGGTAACGAGCAAATGTAAGGTTTAGAATGATGAGAATAATGTAATGATTTTTTTTTTTGAAGTTAAATAAATCAATTAAAATAATTTATTTACATGTATCAATAGATTGTATATTATATTTTTATATTTTAAATCATAAAAATTGGTTTTAAAGAATTTTACATTAAAATCGGATGTGGTAATAATTTCTGAAAAAATCCATTGGTATATAACCACTCTTCAATAAAAGAAATTAGTTCAAGATTTATGAGTTTGTGAAATTCATGCTAGCAAAATAACTCATTTTCAATAATTGGTGGCAATAATTTAACTATCGACTGTATTATTATATGAAGTTACATGATATAAAAATCATGAAATGCATGGCTCATATGGGTGATGATGTGAAGCAAAGACTTGCGGGTATATTAATTAATGACGGATACATATGCCCTGGCGATCTAAGATACAGGTCATATTTGGAAGGATTTTTTGTCCATTATGCAACCCTCCACCCACGATTTTTTTATAATGCATTTTCAATATACTTCATTGAAACCAATTTCCATCATGTAATTAAGGTTTAGATGTGATTCTCTGTACAATTTTAATCTTGCTATCATTTAAAACCTCATGACTAAAGATAAAAGTTTTAAAAAAATCATATTTAAAACTATTTAATTATTTAACAACTTCTGTCTTATATTATAAGATAGTTAAAAATAAATGAAAGAGTTGAGTTGATGTCTGGCTATAAAACAAGAATACCGTTGTAATTTACAAATAAGTGAATAACTATTTGGGAAAATTGAAGAAAAACCTTCCATTAAAGGTTGTATTAGCAAGAAGGATTTAAAAAAAATTTAAACAAAAAAAAAAAAGCAAATTGTATACATGCAGGACAAGTTTGTTTTTTTTTTTAACTGTTTTTTTCAACAAAAAAACTTGTAACTGAGCACTTTCTTCAATTTCCGCTTACTGCATTTGGGTGGGAGCATTTTAATAAAATAAGCAGGATTAGCGAATGATTGCAGTTTTCAAAGAAGATTATGAAATTGGGAGGAGGGGGGAAAAGAAGAAATAATGTTGGCGAGAGGGGTAAAAAGGGAAAGAGAGAGAAGGAGCTACCTACCAAATCCAGGAGGAACCACAAACTCAAACGGAACCACTCATAATGCTCACCAACTCGGTCAACACACAGAAAAAGCAGGACCCCCCAAAACCCGAGTCTCTTGCATTTTGCTACTCTCCCTCCCTTTTATACCCCTCCCCCTCCCTCCCTCCCTCCCTCACCGCTGCTTCATCCATGGGCAGATCTCCCTGCTGCGAGAAAGAGCACACCAACAAAGGCGCCTGGACCAAAGAGGAAGACCAACGCCTCATCAACTACATCAACCTCCATGGCGAAGGTTGCTGGCGATCCCTCCCCAAAGCCGCCGGTATCTATACTTTATATATTCATCTCCCCACCCCCCCCGGCGCACACAATACATCTCTCTTATATTATCTCTCTCTCAAATGGGCCCAGGTTTGCTTAGATGTGGCAAGAGTTGCAGGCTCCGATGGATCAACTATCTCCGACCTGATCTCAAGCGAGGCAACTTCACTGAACAGGAAGACGAGCTCATCATCAACCTCCACAGCCTCCTCGGCAACAAGTACGCCTCTTTCTTCATCCAATCCTCCGTCTCGGCAATTCCTTCCCTCAATCCTTTCTTTCCCTTTATTTTTCTGATACATGATGATGATTCTCCCTCCAGATGGTCTCTGATCGCCGCGAGGTTACCGGGCAGAACCGACAATGAGATCAAGAACTACTGGAACACCCACATCAAACGCAAACTCTACAGCCGCGGCATCGACCCTCAAACGCATCGACCGCTTAACAACGCCGCCGCTGCCGCTGCCGCTGCCTCACCCGCCACCGATCCCGTCGCCGTCGTCAGCACCAACAACGTTAACGACGGCAGTAGTAATAACAACAATAACAGCAAGTTTCAGTTACTGACTACCGAGTCGGGTGATGCCGCCACCACCAACAATAACGCTACGAAGATGGTGAAAACCGAATCGGTCTGCGAAGACTCCAACAGCAGCAGTGGGGTCACCACCGAGGAAGCCACCTACGCACATGCTCAGCTCAACTTGGAGCTCACCATCGGCCTTCCCTCGGACCATCATCAGCCTTCTTCTTCTTCTTCTGTACTGAACCTTGACAGGTTCAAACGACAGCCTCGGCCAGAACAACAAGTCTTGTACCACTGGTATGGCAACTTTAGTAGTGCTAATAGTCAAGGCGTGTGTTTGTGTTACGGTCTAGGGTTTCAGAGTAAGGATCAAGCGTGTAGCTGCAAATTAGCCATGGGTGCTGCTGTTGTTGCTCCTAATACTGCTGCTACCCCTCCTTCTGTCACTGAAACTACTGCCACCGATAATATGTATAGATTTTACACACCCATGAATATTTAGAGAGCTTTTTAAATTAACGGGGAATCATTCTGGCTACTAATCTCAACGCTTACTTCTTTGTAATGTTGTGATTATTACTTGCTAGCTCCAAGGAATTAAAATAGATGCTGCAGGATTCCTCAGGAATTCTCAGATATAATTTTGGTTTTATACATTCCGTTTCTCACTTATCATCATCAGTTTTTCCCGCTCATTGTTTCCATGTGTTTAAATCAACAATTAAATTTCCATTCAATCAAACCAGACTGATCTCCACGACCTGCACTAATTCTTCGTCGTTATATTACAAATCCAAGTAAACCTAGCTGCTTTCAATTATGATAAATCGCTCGGGAACATTAAGCAAGTAATGGTTTAACATGCTGTTAAAAATTGGCAGTCTCCAAGGACAAAATTTGAAAAAAATGGCATTGTACGTGATGGCATATTGATGAGTGAGGAGGTACTGGTTGTTGGATACATTTAATGGCTTTTGGTAAATTTATACGAGTAGGAGATACAGTTGCTTGGTGGTGAACAATATTGGCAGCGGCATTATACGAAAATAAGTTAAGAGCCCTAAATCCGATCCTAAAGTGATTCATCGGGAGACAGAATATGAATGCAGAGTGCAAAGCTGCCATTTTACCGGTGTCACGGCAAGAAGACGAGTGAAGAGAGAGATTAGCGAACGGGTTAATTATAATATTCTGCTGCTATAGTGCTATATGGTTCTGGCCTTTCTTGATGCAAGTTAATTATTATTTGTATGATACACGGTTTTGTTCTCTACCTACCACTAGAGAGTCTGGAGAGACCAGATCCCTGTTGGTTTATCTTTGCCTCGTTGAGATGATAAAAAAAGAGAGGCATATATTCGTTGTTAATGAGGATTAGTTTGATCCAGGTAACAGAGAGGATCACAGTGAGCACACGTTTTTGTTGATAAGCATCGTTAATGTGGGAAGGGTTGATCATGTGGATGTCAACGGGACAGGAGATGGGAATAAAGTATGGTACGTGTTATTGGGAATCATTATCGCCAAGTTGTTGTTATGTGTGTTTTTGGGTGCTGATTTAGCAGGAATTTACTGTGGGAGGGATGGGGTTTGAATGAGAAATTATCGATGGATCCCTCAGGCTTATCCTAAAAGTGGAAAATGGAATCCACCGCGGGGAGAGACATGGGTGTCTCTACTTGACCATAACCGAATACATACATGTGGCCCACTTCATGTGGTTGAGCAGAATGTTAGCAACCACCTCCGTCTTTTTTAAGTTACGAAGAAAACAAAATAAATGACCCAATATAAAATTACAAAAGAGTACCAAAAAAAAATTATGGCTGGGGTGGGGGCATCAGATGGTCAATTCAAGTTAGACAAAAAAAAAGGGTTCAATGCTTCTTACTTTAAATCAGGAAAAAAATTGTTGAAAGAGAGATCTCATTATAATTTTTTTTTGGGTTTCAATATGTCTATAAATCAGCGTCGTCAGTGTACAGAACAATATTGGAAAAGAGTTATATCCAGTAAAAATGGATTGTAAGGAGGTCACTGAATAAAATTTATATAATGGGAGTGGTCGACAATTTTTTTCAGCTGAAATGGAAATGATTTTATTTTGAGAATTTTGGAATTTGAAATTATGTATTTATATAAAAAAAAAAGTGGATGTGGATGAAAAGTGGAGGATGCAGTGGGGAAAAGGCGGGGCTGGGGGTGGAGGAGCAACATAAAAAGGAGGATTAGGTAGGGAGATAGGTGATGGGGGTGACGTAAGATAAGGCACCTACCCACCCTGTCTTTTCCCATAAATTCCCTCTTCTCTGCTGCCTGTCCCCATTTTCTTAATTTTATTTTATTTAATAAATGCCATATTTGCTTTTCTTAGGTTAACATGATTGATCATTTTAATAATCATCTGCCACGTCACATCCACGGTGTTCTAGAAGCTCCCAGCTCCCTTGCAAAAAGTGGCACGTTCCTCCCACCTAATTCCCCTTCCCTTTCCATCCCTTCCCCCACCCCCATGTGACCCTCCCACACTCTCTCTCTCTCTAATAATTTTTCTTCCACGCCTCTCGCTCTCTCTCGTATTGTCACCTCTCAATTCTCATCAGCTTACTTAACCTCTTTTTAATTGGCTCGTTCATTTCTAGACATGAGGATCAGGTCAAATCCCTCGTATCATCGTCCGCTGATGTCCACAAACGGCACCAGCTTCTGGACACGTTCCAGTAAATGAATCCGCCTTCATTCCTTTAAACCAAACAAACCCCTTCATTCATCAATCATGCCCTTTTTAAAATGTAAGTTTACTTCATCCACCTTTATTTACCATGACTACCTAATCGACATCCACTGTTTTGCTTATTTCATGGCACTACCATTCCCTTTAACTCTCTCAACTTCTCCACCACCTTCGTGTGCTGTTAGTTTGTTTAATCCACAACCAAGCCCGACCCTTGCTTAAATGAGTTTTCCATATGTTCCGCTCTACCTGGCTGACCTGCGCAATATGAGAAAAGGGATAGACAAGTGATTTGAATATTTGATTTGATGTTCACAGATAAACATTTATGTGTGATGTGTGTGTGGAAACAGAGGAGTCCGTGCACCACCACAGCGTTGCATTCTGGTCACCAATTATAAGATTTTCAAGCACAAACTGAACTGAACAGTCAAACACGTTACATGGGTCAGACCATGAAGCCATGATGGCACTCTGACTTGTGCCCTCACACAGCATGCACGCGATTGGGTTTTAGAACCGTTGACCCGATTATCCCTCGGCCACTCGAATAATCAATCTGAAGGGCCCTTTTTGATTGACCACGTGACGTAATTTTGAAAGCAGCGTGGGAGGAAGAAGAGGAGGTAAAAAAGGCATTAAAAAGTCTTAATTTCAAGTACAGTGGGAGATGAATGAATGAAGAATCCATGGGAGAAGCGAAGCACCCACGGTAATCTAGCAAGCAGGCGGTTATTATTGACGTGGTTATGAGATTGGCTGCTTTTATCGAGTGCCTCCACAAGAGTCCCACAATAAATACCTTTCCACCGAGAATCGACAGCCATATCCAACGTCAAATATTTCGATCATTACTATTGTTGCACCGGTTCTAGCATTTCCCTTTTCTCCCTGTAGAACACTCATTATATACACACTTTCTTCATCTGGCGCCACACGCACACACCCAAAGTTGACAGTGGATAAATCCGAACCTGTATATATGTATGATTGCAACTTCTCGACACTGACGTGAGGAGTGTGCATGTCGTTTTTTTCCTCCTTCTCTTTATGTTAATTACAAGGGTAGAAGTAATCATATTCTGACCAAATATGGACACATCTCTTGCTAAAAAAAAAAAAAAAAATTAACTCAACGTGTTGTGAATAATCAGCCCGTATTCACTAAACCAAAAGTCACTTGAAACCAACATTTTTGAGCACCCACTTGCCCTATGGGCTGGAAACAGGCCCGTGTTTTGACCGAGTCAGGGGGCGCCCTGTGAACAAGCTGATTCGTTCGAGCCATCCAATGCTCATGAAAGTGACACGTGTAAGAGAAGTGAAAAGGCGGTGATGTGAACCGATCGATCCATAGATTCTGGAGAATCATCCATCCGTACGATTTCACAGTGCCTGTGATGACGAACTTTCAAATATGTTGTTTTATCGCATCGTGACAGCGAGCATGTAAATTGGCCGCAACTGCACTTGTTTGTGTTTTAGAATTACTCTAATCTAATTTAATTTAATCTGGTTTGCCTGCCTAATCAACTCGTGCCTCCAATAAATTAAATTAACCGCTGAAATTGGTGAAAAATCCCTATTTATAAGTAGTTAGAATGGTCTAAAATCTGAGTGCCCACATTCATATGAATGAAATCTTTTGAAGCGTCAGCATGTAATGTGTGCAAAAATATATCATGTTACTATCGTCAATAAAATTTTAAAAAAGAGACTTTCTTTTGCCATTTTATCCACAAAAAATAGGCACACATACCTGAGTTATCTTTTCAAGATTATCAAGGTTTTTGTCTAAAAACTCTTTGATATGAAAACTTTCCCCGTATGAATACCCAAGCTTAATAAAAAAAAATTCAATTTTTAAAGCTCATCACTAAAATAAAAGGAGGTTTTAATTGGTGGATCGACGAGCATACTGCGGGCTCCACTTGAAAACAACATAGGGGGTTGGTATGTGTACGTATTCTTCGATGGACTCTGCATTTCTGTTCAGATTCAATGGACCATGTCTGGGGACCATGCGCGGTAAAGGGTTATGACTGAGGAGTGATGATTTGGGCTTTTCCTCACCTTTATTGGGTGGCGATTTCTATCAAGGTGGGCCTTCTCATTGTGGGTTTTTACATCAATTTGCCAAACAAACAATTTCAATCATCTAACAGCTGTCAACCCTTTAAATGGATTTTTCAGTACAGCGAAGGATTAGTCTCACTTGACAAGCGGGTGGGGATACCCTGGGCAACAAAAAAACAAAAATTTCAATCATCTAGTTTAACACTGGATTACGAGTGGAATTATTTTCAATTGGATGATACCTGTGCTATTTAACCAAAAATATAGGTCCAATCACATTGTTAACAAATGTCAGTTCAATTGGTAAGTAATTAACATACAACGCACAGTGTTGTGAATTTAAATTATGTAGCCGGTATGATGATTTTATTTATTAACGATGTGTAAATATCTATGTAAGTGCTCTTTAAATTCTGAAACATACTCTAGTATTTGTACACTCTTATAACTCAACTCACGTGAAGTTTTATATATAAAAAACAGGACAAACCACGTCAAGAGAACATAATTGCATTGTATGCTGGTAACAAAAAAAAAATGAATAAAACGTTATCATAGGATCAAAATTTTCATATTATGGATGGTAAAAAGAATTCATTCCATGATATGAAAAGACTCGATACCTGAAAGTTAGCCGTCAGCCAATCACTGACGAGGAAGTTAAATGACTGTGTAGATTAAATAATGAAAAGGAGGAATATATTTGTCGGTTTTGAATTAAAAACACCAGTTGTTCGCGCTAATTTAAGGAACGATTGCGGGCAAAAAGAAATTTGAAGAGGCAAAATTACTTTATTTTTAAATAGTAGTGTTACCTTAATACAGGCTTGACTTCGTGGATTGGACTGGAGGAATAATTGTTGCGCGTGCGAAATTGGGGGTAGAAAAGAATGTGTAGGCCCCAACATTTAATTTAAAAATACACTATTTTATTTAATAATAATTATTACTACTAATAATTTTGGAGGGTTTTGAGGTGGGGGGGTTTTGGCGGTTAGGGTTTTCCATCGTGTTGGCCTCGGCCTGTGTTCTCTTTTGACGCTATCTGGTCCTCTAGAGTTTGGGTCTTCCTGCTTTACTTGCTAGCGAGTGCCCTCTCCTTCTTCTGCTCTATCTCGCGGCGCAATGTCTCGCTGACGCACCGAACGGTACTGCGACTCCTTTCTTTTGCTCCGGTATCCTTGAGTTCCTTCTCTTTTATCTATTTTCACCGCCACAATTCCCATTTACTACTTTCCTTATGGTTCAAGTTGCGGCATTGCTTGATTGCTGCCAAAATTGAGGACTGGAGGTGCTTTAGCGGCTGTAAATTTATCACATTGTCTATGTACTGAATATATATTCATTTAACATTTTTTCGGGGTTTGATCTGTTTTGTGTGCGTCTTACTTCTTTAGCCTGCCTGCCGGGGCTCAACTAAACCCTATTTATCTAGTTGTTTGCGTTGTGTTTGTCCTAGCTCTGTTTCAAATACTTTTTGTCCTGGTTATGTTCCATAACATGTATTACTGGGTTCTATTTTAATTCGTCTTGTTAGGTCCAGGGGTTGCCCGAGTAAGCAAGACGAAATGTACGCAAGTGTTATATATTTTAGCCATTTTTCCCTCCGTCACTTATGTCAAACCCATTCTCGTGAAAAAAGTACATGATTTCTGAGTATCCGTGGCAGATACTTTTATATTTTTAATTTTCTTTAGGGTATTAATAATGTAGTTGACTGTTAATTCATGTTTTTTTTGCAGCTTTCTGCACTTTTAAGATTTGCGTGCTTGAGAACTGTGCAGCTGTGAGTAACCAAAGGAGATCCTGGATTGTGTGTTGTTTATGAAAGAGTTGCAGGGATGGATGATTGTTGTCATCAAGTTACGTTCATTGGCCAGCCTGAGGAAAATGGAAGTCAACTTTTATTTGACATTCCAAAAGATTTGAAAGATGTTGATAAAGAAACTATTAAGACTGAAACTTTATTTATGCCAACATTTAAGAAAAGAAAGCGACTTAGCCTTAGTCAGCTCAGAGAGATAAAAGCAGGTTTAGGTGGGAAGCAGACACAAACTAGTAGCATGCTTAAGACAAAGAAGCATGAGAGTAGAGACAGATGGTCATCTGAGAGGTAAAGGATGCATGTGAGGTTCTTTCTATCTCTGCTTTCTCTTTAATAATACAATATGGTGAACTTAGGCAATCATCTACTGTAGATATAAGCTTGCTGAGCAAAGCATGTGGGAGGTCTTGAAGGCTAAAGGTGCAACGTTTGCCAACCCAATCTCCCGACCTGCACTAAGGATGGCTGCCCGTAAACACATTGGTGATACTGGACTATTGGACCACTTACTGAAGCACATTGACGGTAAAGTGGCACCTGGTGGGACTGAGCGTTTTAGGCGGTGGTTTAACACCAAAGGAATCATGGAGTATTGGTTGGAGAGTGCTAACCTAGATAAGGTCCGCCATGATGCTGGGGTGCAGGACCCATTCTGGATTCCACCATCTATACTTAAAGTAGGCAGTCCCCATTATCAGAATTCTGATTCTTCTGGTGAAATGAAAGCGCTTCAAACAGAAATGGCCAAAATGAAGAAGTATTGAAGTTTGAAACTTGTATTTCAAGATATTCTTGTATGCTTATTGTTATACATTCATCTTAAATGCTGTTGTGTTGCAGAGATATGCAGGAGCTCATAATCAAGAACCAAGAGAAAAATGAAACTAATATGATGGAGGTGAATGCTGATGATTTAGTGAATATCCTCTTTATTGATTTAATTATTTAACGGCTGATGTTTGTAGTATCACATGATGATATCTCGTGTCAAATCTTTAATGGCAGGAGACACACAAGGAATTAGTAAAGTGGAAAGCTATGACTGAGCAACGCCTAACTGGGGTTTTGACTTCTTTGAAGGGTGTACAGGTACCTAAACATAGCATCATTTTTTACCCTTTCAAATTTATGACAGTTGCTATGATGTTTTTAGTTGTGGTTAATTGTTTCATGTATGTAATCGTAGTTTAATCAAGTTTTATATATTCACAGGGCATGTATGGTGATTTGGTAAGTTGGAAAAGTAAAGTTGAGCAACAGCTTTTGGAAATAACAAATAAATTGAGCGATCTGAAAGCATCAAGGGAAGGCACGACCAATCCTCCTTTAGAAAGATGGGAAGATTGGCTTGAAAGCACCAATCTAGAGAATATTCAGGGAGACGATGAGCTTATACCATGGTTTGGGAGTACAGAGCTGGTTAATCTTGAGCAAGAAGTTGCCTTTCAAGATCCTAACTCAGCTCTACCTAATCAGCTGCTCAATGACAATATGACTAACATGAAGAGGTAATGCATTCAAAGTCAAATTCTCCCCCATCCTCCCTTCTGCTGCTTCCATCTTAGTGACCAAGAGAAAAACTAGCATAACGGGGAAAAGGGCTACTTCCATTCTGATATTCTTTATTTTTTGCTTCTGATAATAGCAGTGATTTGCTGGAAATGTTGCCCAACAAACAAGAGGAAGATCAACCTAACGTGACTCCGGATTCTTCTATGACTGTTAATTCAAAGTCAGATCTTGACAACTCGGTGATGTTGTTTCAGGTGATGTTTGTATGCGCGTATCATGTACAAGGTGCTCCTACTCTTCTGGTTCAATGTTGATTTAGTGTTTTCTTTCCTCACAGGAGATGCTCACGGACTTCTTTAAATGGAAAGACAAGATGGAGAATCAGATGGCCGAGTTATCAAATTATGTATATGGAATGCTGGCGACCAAGTAGCTCCACTTTGCAGTATCTAGTTTAGGATATAGGATTTTAACCACCATCCATGTTTTCTTTGCTACTCTTTAGATTGATAGGGTTAGATATTGTACAGCGCTGACTATCTGGTCTTGAAAGACCTTTTCCAAACACCAAGTTCATTAAAAGCTTCATCTGACCTGCGCTATGCTGCAAATTGTTAATATTTTGGACTGGCCTTACATTGAAGTTTGGTTATGCATTAGGGTAGATCCTTAGGACCGCTATGGTAATTGCCGTTGACCTGCTTAGGTAAGATTCAAGTTACTCTTAGATATAGGTCTTTAGGGTGGGCTATAGCTGGATTGATCCTTTAAAGGTAGGCTGTAGTCCTATTCATGGGACAAGTTGACATATTTATATATAGAATTTTAACCGGACAATTTATCAGGTATTGTGGGCTTATTATTATTATTATTATGCTGAATCAGTATCTCAAGTCTGCTTCTCTTCTTTTTCGTATCTTTGTCCGAAGTGACAGCGAGCGCGAACGTATTGTTTCATTTTATCATTTTTCTTAGACGCTAACCTTAAGGCCTTGTTGGCTGAGGGGGTTTTTGAGGGAATGGGAGAGTTGAAGTGGTGTTATATGTGTTTGGTTGAAAAAAATGAAGAAAAGGAGAGGGGCAGATTTTGTGCTTCCCTATCCTCCTCCCACTCCCTCCAAAATTGAGATTTTTTGGGGGGAAGAGAAATTTTGTTTCCTATCTTAACAAAATTACCTGTTATGTTTTTGTCGCTCTAGTTCTATCTCCTGCCTTAAATCTATTTTTTTTCCCGTCTGATTGAGGCTTTTTTTTTAAACAATTAAGAAATTTCGATACGCTTTCTGATTTTTTTAAATCCAGTGCTACCCACTATCTTCATTCAAAGTTTTTCTCTCTCTCTCTTGATTTTCTTCTGATGCTTCTCTTATGAAACCCACATATAACATTGAGCTTTTTTCCCCATTTTCTTCACAGCTATACTTCATATGTATAGCTTGAGTTTTTGTTCTCTCCATTTTTAACTCGGTTTATTAATTTAATGATATTGGAGATGGATAAAATGTTTTCAAAAGCATCTTAAAAGTAATAAACTTGTGTTTTAAAATCAGTAAAATATTTTATCATATATAAAAGTGAGATAATAAGTTCTTAAGATTCAAAAATTTAAAAATAATAATTTTAATATCAATATTGCATAAAGAAGAAGAAATAAATATAAGTAAAATGATAAGGGGAGAATTGTCAACTTTTAATTAACTCTCCCTCCTTTCATTTCTGAACCAAACAAAAAACCTCCCCTCTCTTAACCTCTTTTTAATTAACCTAACCCCACTTACCCTTGGTTGAACCAAGGCTGGGTGCTCGGTGAGATTAAAAAACAGCTATCAAACGACCAGGCAATGTATGATTCTGCAAAGTACAGGTCATTCTAGAGAGGGTTCTTAAACTTTTCTAAAAATATGGTAATGCCTCTCAGTTTTTACTTAATCTACAAGAGGTTTAACTTTACAAAAAAAAATTAATAAAGCATCACACTTTGCCTACAACTAGAAAAACTTAAGGTTTATTTTGTTAATATTTAATGTACATTTTCAAACTTATCCTTCCCCCCCCCCCCAAAATATTGTCTTTAGCATAAAAATATAATATTTATTTAAAAAATAGCTAGATTTCCCAAGATTAGAAAAAAGAAATAAGCAATCAACTATGAAGTTGCTGAAAATTTAACTCCCTAATAAACATAATCATCAAAAAGGTACTTTCCCAAAGTTTTGATGAACTAAATCACGTGACAATAGACCTTTCCAAACTTTTGCGCGCACATGCAATATTGTCTTTCCGAATTTGTGCATGTGCGCATATTTGTGATTCACACACCGTCAAACGAATAAAATTTAATGTAAAATTCACATAATTATGATAAAGTGTATTCTCTTTTTCAAATTTCAGTCACATCCCGGCCGCCTCCTCTTCCATCTAAGCCTTTTGACGGACCTTTGCGCCCATCCATTGAAATTCGCCTGCAGATTCAGTGTAACGAACTTCGGCGTCAACAGAAACTTTGACATTAGACCCTGGACATCAGGCCGAAGAATGTCTTCTCTGATAAGATTTTAAATGGGTATTCTATGATTAGAGTTTGATCTTCACTTCATGGCCAGCCTGCATACACCTGAGCTCGTGTATCATAGAAGCTCTACCCCTTAGGGATCGCAAGTAATCATTAAGCACTGAATGATTGGAGTTTGACTTTCACTTCGTCATAGCAAGCCTCAAGATCCCTGAACTCTTGAGTATCAGAGAAGCTCTGTGCCTGGGCAGAGGGATCGACAAAATGAAATGACAATAATCAATACCTAGGAATTTGGCTTAAAAAAAAAAGCATTAAACCAGAATGTGAAATGAAGAAAATAAAACACAAACTCGTTGTTTCAAGTACTTTCTCCCTCAAAAAGCCCCACAAGTGACTTGCCTGTTTAATGATGTTCTTTAGGTGCATCTCAGCTGTAAACAATTCTTTACGGCTGTTTGTAGATGAGGAGATTTCCATGTACAACTTGCAGAGTTCCAAAGATGCATTAGCTAACTTCATAAATCGATTTCTGTCCTTCCATGTGTCAGATCCCTGATACATTATACAATCATATAACAGTCGAATTATAATCATAAAGACAAATAGGCTTACCATTTATGAAAACCTCTCATTATGAAGAAATTTCAGATAAAAATATCATATAGGACACTTAATTTCTCCCATCTATAATAGCGAGATAACTGCATAATAATAACTCATGGCATGTACGACTCTCTTTCCATGTTATGCATCAGCTTAAATTCCTGACTTACATTCTTCTGAGCTTTTTCCCTACAGGAAAATACTGATTTAACGGAAAGAAACATTGATTAAATATTGAGTTTGAACATTATGAGAGATACCTGTAGTGATCTGACTTGCCTTAAGAGCGCTTCAGAACACATTAAAAGATCTCCTTTCATTCTGTGCCAACGAGCATATAAGCTCCATATATCAGCTGCTGATCCACTACCACTTTTAACTATCTACATAAGAATAATAAATTTTCAAATAAGGATCTGCAGACTTCCATGACACTTTTTTTAGCATAGCTTTTATGCAGCATGCGCTCTCATCATTATCTTCCACAAAATAAAGGAAATCAACAACAGACAAAAATTTTTAAGCAGCCAGAATCAGGATGTACTGACTGCTATTTACAGCTTGCTAATTATAATTAATCAGAGAAGCAACCCGAAATGCATGCCATATTTTGCCAGTGAAGGGAGGATTGCTAGAAAGAATGGTGCTTCTCTTCATCAATGAGACAAAGCACCCAAATGACGGTGATGATAAGGGGATTTCGTACCTGCTGTAAAACTTTTCCAAGTAACAACACTAATTGCTCAGTTTCACGTGATCCTACTTCAGTAGATACATCAGATCCATGCTCATAAATTTCTGATTCAGAATCATCTCGACGTCCGTTATGCTGATTATTATGTGTCACAGGAGACACAGAATGACTTATCGAAACCCTTCTTTCCACCTCTCTCATGATTCTCTCCAATAATTCCGTATCCACTCTTTTGTTATTGCTAATGTCCAAAACCATTTGTGCACCTTCCAAAGCCTAAAGAATATCAAACTTGATGAGTGATAAAGAATCAAAGAAAACAACGCTTTTCATTAACAAAGTAAATGGTATGTGTTTTATGAGGTCATTGAGTCTTTATGTACAAGCACAGTCAAGCCTTTCAATCACACATCGGTACCCTACTATTCTCCCTAAATTCTGCTCTCTTGACTCAGAAGTGTTTATATGACTAACTCTTAATGAAGTCAGTGAAAACATTAGAGCTTCCAAAGTTCAATCTGCCAACATGAGCAAATATAAAGGGCTATAGTTATATACAGAAGGAAGGTAATGTCATCGCCAACATATGCTTACTATATGTCACTAAAAGTTTCAAAGTAGCAATCGTCTGGCACTCAAGCTTCATAGGTTTATAGGGCATGAGCATGAACCCAGTGAATTTAGCACTGGAAGCTAAGGAGCAAAGAAATTCACACAAGGCAATAAGCCGATAACCATCTAGCAGTATTGTCTCTAGGTCAAGTGTGAAGAACCATTGAGTTATTTTTGTATATAAAAAATTTAAGTAAACATATAATTGTCAGTCAAATTAACTAACTAATTATTAGCAAATAAACAATAGAATGAGAAAATGATAAGGTATTGAAATATAGGGTGTTTGCATGACCTTTACATTCGCATCTTAAGTCACATAGCAGGATCGTAAATATCCACTGAGACTTGCGTTGATAAACAAAAATGAGAAAAAGGAAAGCAAGTGGAAACCTGACTGATATTACCAACATCAACAGCTACATGGCTGTAGTTCTCCCAGAGTTGCCAGCTATTTCGTCTGTCACCAAGGGTCAATAAACATTATTTCATTACGCACCTCCAATTTGCAAAAAGTTAATGACAATGATGTCTACAAATTTTAGATGTCCACATGCATGTATATGCAAGACTATGGCAGCAGTAATGAAGCAATTGAAGGGAAAGACGAAACTTGAACTTCAGGGCTTCTTTAAAAGCAATGAAAGATTCTTTACTCCTTTTCTTGATCATATGCCTGCATGATAGGTAAAATGCATTTATCATGACAAGGGTAGAAGAAAAAAATTAACTGATGATGAATGAATACAATGAGTTAAACATCAAACACAATCTTGGACCATGGCGCCCAGGTAAAAGGAGGACCTGAAAAGTGAATAATTAAAATTTCACATGGTTGGAGATCTAAGCAAGCATGGGGAATCCCCAACATTAATCGGCATGTAAGGAAGAAGAACACTGAAGCACCGCAAAAACTACACATGACTACACAATGTAGGACTCCATCACAAACTCCTAGCAACAAGTTAGATCCTATCTCTTTGCAATGTAAAAAAGAAAATTTGGCAGTCCCAAAGGGTTTTGCCAATGGTTGAACACTGAAAACTACAGCTCCGCAAGCTCATATTCTAATGTCATGGGAAGAGTGTTAGGCAGTATTTTTGGGACAAAGGGGTTACCTTATTAAGAAGTAACCCTCATAATGCAGCAAAAATTTATATAGCTTACAATAGGGAAATAATAGTAAAGTTAATATCTCACATTCATGGATTGGTGTGCATTCGCAGGTATATTAGTTGAAACAGTGAAACAAACTAATGATATTCTTATTTTTCAATAAGACATGTAAGCCAGATATACATACAAGCAAGCAATGTTATTCCAAGCTTCCCCATTTTCAGGATCAAGTTGAACTGCACGAGTAAATCCATCCAGAGCCTTCTCAATATCCCTAGCCTGTATAGTTTTCATGGTTAGAATATGCATTAGAAATCAGAAAGTAAGAGTACATTGTTGCCCATTCTGATTCCAGACAAACCAATGAAGTGATGCCATATATTTCATAAACAACTATTGCATAAATACAAAGATGCAAACAATGCAGAAGTGGCTTCATTTAAACTCAACAGGCCTCACTTAAGATTGTCCCATTAGTCACATTCAGCTATCTTTGCAATTGTACACATTTAGCTCAATGAATTGTAATCACATATCAATAGAACTTCTCCCTAACTTAGGACATTTAGTGATGAGCATTGTACTCATCCTACATTGTCTATTAATTTTCTACTCCAGCTACAAAAGTAAATAAATAACAAGCATAGCAGAGATCACAGTTTACCTTCAATGCAGCAGCCCCAAGTGCAAACCAACCATCAGGATACATAGAGTTCATGGACATTGCAGACTCCCTGAAATTAATTGAAGTGAATCCTTTATGGTCAACACATCAAACCAAAGATATCATGTTGTGGAAATGATAAGCGTGATAGGTTTATAATACAGCACATACCATAAAATCTTGGATGTTTCATAGTCTCCTCTATTATATGCACTACGAGCTAGAGAGCGCTGTCAATTAGAGAGAGACATTTTTCTTTCAGAATAATAACCAATCTTGACAATTTCATAATATCAAATTAATAAACACGTGTATAGTAACCAAACTTGGATGGCACCATAAATAAACAAACGTGTACCTTAGCTCTTGCAGACCTATTGTTAGAAACTTCAAGAGCTTTTTCATAACATGCATCATTATCAGTAGCATCACCCAAGGAACACCTAGCAAGTCATTATGCAAAAATGCAACTCTTCAAAATGAAAGCTGTTATGTAGCCTACTAGGACTATCAGATAAAGAAATAAAATATAATACTAAAATATGAATCAGAATGCATAATGGTTTAGTTGGCCTTTCTTCCATGCTCACTAGTTAAAAACACCTATCAATCCCAAGAAATTATCCTTGTTTGTCAATAAAGAATCATACATACCATAACCTGGGATCATTAGGTCTTTCTGAAAGGCATTTTTTTATGAGTTCAACAGCAGTTGCTTTCTTTTCCAAGAGGCTGTTCACCAAATCAAACATGACATGAGATCTCATTTTCCATGAATGATGCGTGATGAGTGAAAAGATATATTATAGAAAATAAATTCTTATTCCTCCCAGCGGTCAACATACCGATAACAGAGTATAAGATTATCCCATAATTCTAAATCTTCAAAAACTTTAACTGCTTCCCCTATCAACCCACAGCGTACCAAAAGCTCACCATACTCCCTGAGTGTAGGATGAAAAGTATTAACAAAAAGGATCTGAATTTAACAAGCTGAAAAATGAAGAGACATACCACACAAGTTAAAAGAATAAAGAATCATATAACCAGTGGCCTGGACAAAGGAGTGAGAAAATTGGTCACCATTTTTTTTCAGGGGAGGGGGGTATATTATCAATATGCTACTTATTATGAGCCGGGGAAAACATCATACTTTCTTAACGCAGGAATACAGGGCATATAAACACCATAGCAAAAAGGAATTCTTCCTGTTATTGCTGGAGAAGCTTCATAAAGACTCTGGACCTGCAATATAGTTCATTGTTAACAAGTGTCAAAATAGTAATAATTCATGATACAGAAATTAGGACAACTCACATGCACAGCTGAGTGAAAGAATTTAACTTGATTAAATGTGTAAGGGAACATCATATTGAATGTAAAAATGACAGCTCTGAGGTGGGCATATGGAAGAGGATACGTAGTTATATGAGCTACAACACTTAGTTCCTCTAATTAAATCTATTCATTCATATAAAAGGGCCAAATGGCGGGATATATACTGGAGGGGGAAGGGGTTCTGCTAATGGCCTCAGGAAAAATGTCCTGTGCTAAGCATGTCCGACTCAGTCTAACACATTTCTACTTATGACCAATTTTTTCCCACAATAAAAATAAAATAAGTAACTTTTTATCAAGATTTAATTTGGAAGAAATTATAATAGCCTTGGTATTACAACAGCAAACAGGAAAACGAAAAAATAAAAAGCTTGATCACTATAAGTTAGGGAAATTTCAATGTTTAGTCAAAATCCAGTAGTTCTTGTGGATTACAACTCATACCAATTTATCCATCATCAGTAAAGCACGCTCCTTTGTTCGACTACGTGATGACTCCCATCGTATCCGCAATAGGTCACAGAAACATTGTATCTAAAGCAGGAAAGGGAGAAGTTGTCAAATACAGATATTTGTTATGTACTAGGACAGACTATAAAATGGAAAATTAGAAGTGACAGGATAGAACATCATAAGCACTGATGTGCCTTGATTATGTCAAGAAAAGGATTATGTACAGAAAAGGTTCGATTATTTATTTGTTCAAGACTGAACACCAGACAGGTATCATCAATGACAGCAGATTAAAACATACATACATCAGAAACCACCATCCTATTAAAAGAAAAAAAATATGCAAGCAAGAAGTGATTATCCTGTGTAAATTTTGTCTACTCACAGTGAAGGGTGACAAATGCTGGGTATCAATTGCCTCAATGTAAGGAGCCATATCCCATCCTTAAACACAAGCCAGCAATTACATAATCAACTTAGCTGGAGCAAAAACAAGGTATAATTTAATGTATGCATGTATACATTAATGCTATTTACTCTGCATCTCATCATGTCGAGAGCTCCTCTCAAGTAAAAGGCAGTAGGCCAGAACTACTGCTTGCTGCATTTCTGTCAAATGGACAGTCCCATTAGCACCGTTTTCCATTCTTTCTAACCTAATTCCAGATTTATCACTTGTCAGCAGCTTTGGAACAACAAGTATATCAGATACTTCATGGGTATCCTTCTTCTGAGAAGGCAAGTTAGCTTCACCAGTGCTGGAATCATGTGTTTGGATGCCAGTGTTCATTAAGGAGCAGTCATCAACATTGTTGGATTGACTTGAGTTTGTAACAAGGACCATTTGTGCTTTTGGTTCCACCTATGCCCAAAAATAAGATGTCAACAGGAAAGGGCAATGAAGCAAACTGATCATGCAGCTTATGATGGTTACCTGATGCACAGTACGGAAACCAAGAACTCCAGTAACTGACAGCTGAAGCCCAGCTGCCATCTCAGCAGACTCAAAACGTTGCCTGACACCATAAAGTACTATAGCTTTAACAGTAAAGTACAAAAAGGAACAATGGCAGTGATTCCAGTTTCAATATTGAAAAACTCTCCAGGATGAAAACTTCACACAACAACCATGAAAATAAATATTATTCCACCAGAATAGTAATCTGTAAATTCACATCCTATGAATACTAAAGAAAGACTGAATATATATTCAATAGATGCTCAAGGAGAATAATGGAAATCCTAATGCAATTCACCTGCAAGAATCAACTCGGCCATATGCATATTCCAGAATTCCAGCTTCCAAATGAAGCATGGAGACAATTGCAGAGCTCTCTCCAGCACGCAAATTAGCATCCCAATAACTTGTAACTGCTTCTGAATTGCCAAATTGACGTAAAGCTTCGCTCATATAGACTTGCAAAAGATAAAACAAAGAAGAAGATCGCTCCTCCAAAATTCTCTGTTGAAGAAGTAAAACCCTTGCAAGCCACCACGAAAGGCTTCTAAACCCAATCATGGGAGAGATAGTTCCTCGAGATAATAAATCTTTCATACTCATAAGCAACATTTTAGCTAAAACTATGTACTGCAAAACAACAGAAAGATTTGATTAAATTAAAACTAAACAAAAATGGAATCACAATTTCTATGGCAACAATGAATTTCAGCAAACTCCCATAAATGCATCAAAACCTGAAGATTAGAGAACTTCCCGAGCAAATCACACCCAGCAGACATAAGCTGATTGCGCGCCCAACTGTCCCACTCGCAATATTCTTCGCCTTTCCCCGCTTCCAGTGGTAGGGGGCATCTCGGTAGCCCATTCAACGGCCTATAAAGTTCAAATTCAAGTTCATCAAAGATAGAGTGCAGGTATCATGATTCTCAGAATCACAGCGATGGCTTGTATGGGGAAAAACAAAACTTGCACTTCAAACTAACCCAGTAATGCTACATTGTGAGAACCCAAGAAGTGCAGCCACCGCGATGCACATCACAAGCACCATCTTAGAAGCCTTAGCGGCATCATTTGCTGAGTTAACTTCAATAAACGACTCAGCGCGCTTCAGCAACTCAGAGTAAAGGCGGTCGGCACAATCGAGTGAGTCCTCGAAGAAGAAAGGCGAGTCATCACCAAGTTGGAAGACAAGCCTGGAAGCTTCGGAGTTTAAGACTTGTAAATAGTTCCCGCTCTCGATTAAAGCGAGCAGATGGTCGATGAGACCGTTGAGATTGTCAGCTTGACTGGACGGTGAAGACTGAGGAGGGGACACGGAGGGAGAAGGAGAGAAAGTACAGCGAATAAGACGAAGTTCATATTCGCGGGTGAGAAGAACCTCTTCTTCAGGTTCATGGCGGGTGGCCATGCCGTTGTCTTTTCCAAAATCCAAACTTGAAGGTTTGAAGCCGTAGCCTAAGAACTCAGGCTTTAACAGGGTTTAGAATTTGGGCCAAAAAAAAACCGCAGGGTTTAGGATTTTGTAGCACCTGCTATTTTCGATTATAGGGGCCGCACCCAACGGAACCGAAGGCCGAAAACACACACTGAAACGGTGACACCCACTCACATTATAGTATCTTCGGGTAGTTTTTTTAAAAGTACCAATTCGATCCGAGATAAAGATGAGAAACGTAATTTTATTTCAATTCATGTAAAATTATTTTTAGAATTGGGATCTAAACATTGTCAATCATTAAATCTTCTTTTCCATTTTTTTATTGACATAATTTTGTTTTTCTTTTTAAACTTCGCTTAAATAAAAAGAAAAGTTGAGAGGAACGAAAATCAGAAGAAAGAATGAAGAAAAGAAAAAAGTTGAAAGAAAATGTTATCATTCATTCTATTCGGATGATCAAAAGAAATAAAAAAGAAAAAAAAATGAATAAATAGTTAAACGACACAAATATTTTAATAAATAGTTAAATAAGTAAAATATCCTTAAAATATAAAATATAAAGTATAATATCAAATTGGGAGGTCATTGTTTAGGGTTTAGGAAACCATCCCCGCCAAAAAGGCTAAAGCATATTGAGGATGATCCATTTTTATTTGGGGACACTGCATGTACTCGTATTGTAACGTGAGAGTACTACCCTCTTCATGCAGTGAAAAAAGAAGAAGGAATATTTCTGTTTTTTTTATTTATCTCATTTTAAACGACTTTGCAATATATAGATAAATAGAAGTTCAATCACAAAACAGCAAGTGATTTTTAGATGCAATGCCAAACACACATATAGTTTAGAGTAGTTCACCATTATATTCGTTTAATTTAAAGAGTATTCTGTACACATTTGTTACATTAAAAATATCAAATAAATGAAATAAAAATTTTAATTAATTAAGTCTATCTAAATTTAAAATAATTTTTTGAAAAAGATTTCCTCCCCGTTGAGAATAGCGGTAAAATCTGTCAAACACGCGGGGAGACCGGGAAAGTAAACAAGACTCCTACCCCAAAAGAAAAAATAGGAGAAAATGAATAGAAAGAGAATCAGTGTAGTGATTAGGAAGAAAATCCTACTGGAGGGAGAAGATAGGCAGCAAAAGATCGTTTCTTTGCCATGAAGTAGGATTCGGAGTTTCCGGGTGAGTTGTCCTAGGTAATTTTCATCCCCCTGGTTTTCATCATCTTTACAGTCTTCCTTCTTGCTCTGCCTCTGTTCTCTGACATAGACTTTCGGAGCAGAATCGAATGAAGAAAGCGAGCGCAGCCACTTTGCCATCAAAACCCTTGTGGGTTCTTCCCTATCGAACCCAAAGCCTCTCTGACCTCTACACATTGGGAAGGAAATTGGGTCAGGGTCAATTTGGAACCACCTATCTCTGCACAGAGAAGTCCACTGGTCGTATATATGCCTGCAAGTCAATCCCTAAGCGTAAGCTAACCTGTCAAGAGGATTATGACGATGTTTGGAGGGAGATTCAGATCATGCACCATTTGTCAGAGAATCCCAACGTTGTCAGAATCCATGGCACTTACGAGGACTTCTTCTCTGTTCACCTGGTCATGGAGCTCTGCGAAGGTGGAGAGTTGTTCGACAGGATTGTGCAGAAAGGGCATTACAGTGAGAGGCAAGCGGCTTCGTTGATCAGGACCATTGTTGAGGTTGTCCAAGCTTGTCATTCTCTTGGGGTCATGCATAGAGACCTCAAGCCAGAGAACTTCTTGTTCGATAGCGTCGAAGAGGATGCTCAACTTAAAGCCACGGATTTCGGGTTGTCTGTTTTCTACAAGCCAGGTTGATTCTTAAGCATATTGTTTATCGTTTCTTCTTGTACCATATTTGCACATCTTGGGCATTATATTCAATGTAATGCTTGTAGTGCTTGGGCCGCTACGTTAACAGGATTTTTTTAAATGGTGTCATCATTTCTAACTGTAAAAGCAGATGATTATTTGCTGATTTATCCTGCGATCACACCGCCACATTTGTATGCTTCTCTTTTGGGTACATGTTGAAGGTAGGAAATGGGGGCAAAGATAATTTGTTTGGAGGCACGTTCACTATTCTAAACATTAATAATGGGCCCATTTCCTTAATGAAATTCATTTTTGCTGAGGTTAATTAAGGGTTCAATAAACATCGTTAGACATGTAGACTAGTCACATGCCATTTTTCGTTGATCTTGTTTAAATGATTTTGATGTATTTTAATACTCCAGATATGCAGCAGTAGTTTGTCTAGAAGTTTAGATCAAAAGTTCCTTGTCAGTGTACATTGAGTTCCTAGTGCTGATTATGAGAACAAATATAGCAACATATGAGCAGTTATTGAAAATTAAATAAGAAGCAATAGTCTGCTCTTGTAGTTGGAACTTGCAGTGTGATTTTTCCTCTCTTCATATCTGATATTGTGAAATCAAACAAAAACATTTGCCCTCTATGACTGTCTAACCCAGTGATATAATTTCCAGGTGAAACCTTTTCTGATGTTGTTGGGAGCCCATACTATGTTGCACCAGAGGTGTTACGCAAGCACTATGGACCTGAGTCAGATGTGTGGAGTGCTGGGGTTATTTTGTACATCTTATTAAGTGGGGTGCCTCCTTTTTGGGCTGGTAACCATCTTCCATCCATATGTTAAACGGGATTTTTAACAGTTATAAATAATAAAAGAACTGTATGATATGAAGATAATGAAGAGAAACCTGAAAATAAAAAACATGTAGAAAATGGAGACCACAATGGAGCTTAAAAGAACTAAATCAATTTAGCCAAAACTATGCATTGCATCAAGTACCCATAACATGGACATAGGGAATGTCAATTGGGGATGTAAGCTTATTATTTTGATGTTCATCTATTCCTCAATGCTGATATTGTTCTTCGAATTCTGCCACCTGCAGAAAGTGATATAGGGATCTTCCGACAGATTTTACGAGGAAAACTTGATTTTCAGTCAGAACCATGGCCTAGCATCTCAGAAAGTGCCAAGGATCTAATGAGAAAAATGCTTGATCAAAATCCAAAAAAGAGGCTTACAGCCCATGAAGTTCTCAGTAAGTTTCTTTAATTTTTGTATTGAACTAGGCATGATAAATTGGGTTTTGAATCATTAATGCTTAAGCAACTCTTAGAATGCAGTAACTACTGATATACAGCATGCAGTACTAAAGCGGTTTGTTGTGTCAGGCCACCCATGGATTGTTGATGACAATATTGCACCTGATAAACCCCTTGATTCTGCTGTTTTATCACGCCTGAAACAGTTCTCTGCAATGAATAAGCTTAAGAAGATGGCTTTACGTGTAAGGCTTCATGTTATTTTCTTGCTGAAGTTAAACGGTGTCTATGTGCTAATAATATGTTGAAAATAGTTAATTGTGTTTCTTCTTGTTGCAGTGAAAGCATTTTTAAAATGCATTCATTGGGAACATTCAGCTGGACTGCAAGCAATGAACTTTTAAAATCTCCTGGATGACTTATATGAATCCAGATGCTTTAGATGAATGCTTAATTCATATGCATTAAACTATTCCATGACGCTTAAGTCATTCGTTTCGTATTTTTCTTGAGGTCAAATTTTAAAACTATGACATTGACCATCTAATCTTAATCCCAGGTTATTGCTGAGAGGCTCTCTGAGGAAGAGATTGGTGGATTGAAGGAGTTATTCAAGATGATCGACACAGACAACAGCGGAACTATAACTTTTGATGAGTTAAAAGATGGTTTAAAGCGAGTGGGATCTGAACTTATGGAGTCTGAAATCAGGGATCTTATGGAAGCGGTAAGATAAACTGTTCAATTTTTAGTTTTATATTAATCTCTTATTGTTATCCATTCCACTTTGCCTTCGATTTTTGAACTTCGCAGTGGGAAAATATCTTATAGAGTTGTCTGTGACAGGCGGATATTGATAATAGTGGAACAATTGACTATGGCGAATTCATTGCTGCAACCATCCACTTAAATAAACTGGAGAGAGAGGAAAATTTGTTGTCAGCTTTCTCATATTTTGATAAAGACGGCAGTGGTTACATTACCATTGATGAGATTCAACAAGCCTGTAAGGAATTTGGTTTAGGCGATGTCCATATCGATGAAATGATCAAAGAAATTGATCAAGACAATGTGAGTATTTACCGTTTTTCTATTTTCAAGGTTTCTTGTGCTAAGCACAAAAGTTCCTTCTGGGTGACATGCCTGCCATCATTATGTGTCTCTGCCATTGCAGAACTAAAAACTTCTTAGCTGCCAACTTGTTTGATAAGATTAATGGAGAATCTGTGTTGCAGGATGGACAAATAGATTATGCGGAATTTGCTGCAATGATGAGGATGGGCAATGGAGGGATTGGAAGGCGAACCATGAGAAACACACTAAATTTCAGGGATGCTCTGGGATTGATAGGCACTAGTTCTAATGACATGCTGAATGGTTAACTTAAGTAATTATTTGGTATTTATATATTTTGGAAAGAACACTTGACGTGTAAATTCAACTATAACCAAATTTTGTGTTACCCAAAAAAACTCATCATTTGCAGTAGTTTTTGCCCATTGTCGGCCATGCATTGCTGAATTGGGTCAACATATTGCATTCGCCAATCACTGTTATTCACTTCGCAATCAAAGGTCAGGAATTGCTTTGTGGCTAAGAAATAGCCATCTTTGCTGTTTTGTAAATGAAACCTTTTTGTTTTTTTTCTGTTTACTATTTTTTACGGCAGTGTTGATTATTTCTGCCAGCGTGTTGACTTTGAGATGGCAGATCAAGTAATCTGATGCAGCTATAAATAATATTCCTACAACCATTCAATGGTACATCCCTTTTAAAATCAAAGGAGATTCTTCGAACGCTTAAAACAAGTCACATTTATCGCTCAAATATTTTACGAGTGGAATAATGGGTTACATCTCTGCACAAGCAAATGAAGCCAGAGTTGCTTCTCCTTTGCAAACGGCTGTTCTCAATAAACACTATTCCTGGGAGAGCTGTTTAAATTTGAAATATAGAACACAAAAATATTGCAATAGATTCTTAGAAGAGAGCCAACCATCTAGAGGCAAGGGAAGATTCAAAGGAACATCCTCCTAGCAACCTGCTTGATCGAAGGGACATCTGATGACTATATATTTGGTCCCTCTCAAAGTTTACTGGTAATTGCAAGATACTTGGTGTGACGACCGATTGCGATAACTTTGCCTGTCTTCTTCCTCTTGAACTCTACGGTCACTACAGCAACAGCCTTCCCAACACGTAAAGTCCTGGCATCGATCTCAATGTCCTCCTACCGTAACATTGGTCCAACAAGAAAGAAAACCTCTTAGACTGATATATCTCCCATTTACACAAAATCGATCCTAAGAAACCAGGGACATAGATTCTCTCTGTAGTTAAAAAGTCAAGGGTCCAAAGCTTGCATTCTTGCCGGGCTGTTAGCTTAAAAAAGGTTAACCTCAGATAGAAATGAATCTGCAAAACTCAACATTTATCTGCACTTATAATTCTCGTATTTTCTCTGCTTCTGGAGTTATTAAAGGGCAAAATAGAAGCAGATTCCAACGGATCTGTCAGGATATATATACTTTTATTCACTGAACAGGGAAAGATAGAGGTTTTTGAGGATATTCTCGAACAATTAAAGCAAAAGCACCATGAAGACCTTAGAAATATGAGGTACTCACAAGTTAACCTCTGGATAAGGTGAAATTGGATGTGGACTATTGAAGTGAAGTAACGAGAGCAATTACGAAAAGCTTTGACCAAAGCCTTTTCTTGCTTACAGATAAATAACCACAGTAGATAACATACTCACATCGAGATACGCAGCATCCAAATAAGTCACATTGATCTCCACAGAAACTCCCACCTCCGGAGCTCCCGCCGAGAAAATTGCAGCTGAACCCAACAAATCCACCAGCGTTGCCGTTGCCCCACCGTGCAAGGAATTGTAAGAATTCTTAGGAATTTCGTAAAATCCATCAGACAAGAAAAAGGAAAAAAGTTAAAAAAAGAAAGCAGCTATATAATAACACCTTTGCGAATAAAGATAATCGGATTTATTTAAAGGTCATGTGCGAGTGAGGAGCGTGTGTATTAGGTGCAGTTGCGAACGTGGGAGAGAGAAAAATTCATACCAGTAAACGAGGGGGTATCTTCAAGGAGCAGACTACCCGGCCTGGCTCGATTAGATCGACGCGAAGGCCACTCATGATAAGGGGTTCTAAGAATCTGGGAGGCAACTCATTAAGCAGTGATTCAATTTCGCTTCCTTTCTCTAAGTTGAAGTACTTCTTCACAGACTCTGCGTCCATGATCTCTGTTTTTCTTTTTTGTTGAGTTCGTCCCATTTCTGCAACCAATGCCTCACAGGTCACAGCCACCACGTTCTCACATCCCCAAAGAAATAAAGGCTTCTGTTGTTGCGAATGACTGTATATATCTTTCTAGCTTTTATTTTATAGACAAAAAAAAAATGCAGATTATTTGCTGTTAAGGATGTTTGCGTTCGTTAAATTTAATTCGATACAAATAATTCTGATGAAGAAAAAAGGATAGAAGAAGAAGAAGAAAGGATAGCAAACCTCAGGCATGTGCAGCAAGGTTAATACTATTTTTTTAATAATAAGGTTAATAATATTTGAAAATGAACAAAAAAAAAACTAAAATAAACTCATCCATAGCTAGCTTAAAAAATAAATTTAATAGTAGTAGGTTTTATGTTCTTATACTGAGATTTAATATACACCAGACATATTTTTTAGCAGCAAAATAATCTGTAACAACACCAATAAAATATTTAGCCAAATGATCTGTCTTTACTTTTGATGTTTTAATACCAAAGTTCATTCACTTATTCAAAGAACTTTGGTCATATGATGGCATCATGACATCCGAAATAGAAAGATTGAAAAGATACAAAGTAGAAACTTAGAGTCCACCACTTGTATTAGGAGATGGAATGGGAAATAAAGTGAGAAGTTCTGGTTCAGTGTATCCTGGCTTAGACCGAGGAGATGGATGCAAGTAAAATCGCCTCTCTTTGATAGCTTTCTCTTCTTCTTGTAAGTTCAGTTCAGGCATTGCTAACTCGTCTTGCTTCTTTTCTTCTTCTTCTTCAAGAATGGTTAATCGAGAGAAAATTGTTGAAGGGGTTTTGGGACTCGGCATCTGATTTGAGTTCCCAGAAATGGGACTTGAAGGAAAGCTTGAACTTATTGACTTGGAGGGTGAAAAGCTATAGTGGTGTTTGGGTGATGATGCAGTTGATTTACAGTAAAAAGAGGGTTTAACTATCTCAAGTTTAGGCCTTGTATATTGCCTCCTCTCATGGAGTTTGGATGAAGCAGTCTTCTTGGCACCAGCACCTTTTGCTACCTCTACTTGTGTTATGCAATCTGATGGACTTGTTAATCGCTGCACGACTTCTCTGAATGAATTTGTGTTTGTTTGAACAAACGTTGTTAATGGTTCCGTTTTCATGGTTCCTGTGAATTAGATTTTTAGCCACCTGCGTGCGTGCAGCTTTCATAATTAGAAATGCATATTTGAAGAGTACTAAATTGCATGGAGGGAAATTTAAGAGGGGGTTTCTTACGCCCCAATTTCAACATGCATTGATGTGATTTAAAACCGTCTAAATGTGACAAAGGGTCTTCACCAAGTAAAAAGAAAGTCATTATTATAAACACAAGTTCATAGACTAAGAATATGATTTTGCCAACCTGAGTGGGTTCGTTGCATGCAACAATGCACTGCGACCTTCAGCTATCTAATTCTTTCCGTCCTAGAAAGAGAAAGACAACAATTCCTCCGGAACAAGGAGGGAAAAAAAAAGGAGAGAAATCAGAATATTGAATTAGAAGAAGAACGACCTATAAAAAAGAAATTATCAACATTATAGATTTTTGGTGTGTGCGTGTATAAATACATGGAAGCCAGTTAGGGGCAACAAACGTTTAGTGCTGGCATTAGCTTCTCCACATCAAGAGTTAGTTATCAGAGGCAGCGACCGGTAGCAATTTTGTTCTACTGACTGCCCAAAATAAGATGTCTTAACTGAAAGCCTAAGAAAAGTAGGGAATTTACGAGATATAGGTTGAATATTTGACTGTTGCGTTCGAAAAGAATATACACAATGCGTATTTTGGCTTGAGAGTTTTGTTGACCAAAGACAAAGGATTAGGAACGTTGTGTTATGCATTAAGAGCTGCATTAAGTTAAACGGTTGGATTGTTGTGGGATCCAGTTGTCTGGTCAACAAGGCCATGACCTCCACATATTTCGCAACGAACGATTTCACAAATTCTTATAGACGTATAGAGTTTTCACAGTGCAACTTATACAAGGGGTGGAGGTAGAAGATATCAGTAATTGAAAAAAATAAAAAATAAAAAAAAGGCTTCAATCAGGAAAACTTGAGAAACGTGCTAAGAGCCACGTAAAACGCTCTGCCCATTATTATTCATTTGATACTAAGCCAGAACAGTGTTGAGTTATTCTTTTCTTTTTCTTTTTTTTGATACGATGTGTTGGGTTATTCTTGAGCAAGAAGTGGTACATGAACAGCCATGACATGAAGATAGGATCACCAAAGTTAGCTCAGGGATGAAGTATGAATAATAAGACTAATTGATGACTACAGAAAGTTGGAGAGCAAATGATTCAGAATTAAGATTTATAACTAACCTATTTTAAGTAATTTCACACAATCCAAAATAAACATATGAGATTTTTTTTTTTGCCAACAAAAATAAATAAATATGTGAAATGAAAGTAAATATGTGAGATGATTTTTATCTCAATTTACGTAAAAGTGTTTTTTTCAAATGATTATCAATGTTTGCCAAACAGTCAAAGTCGACTATAGAAATAGGTAGGAAAACTCAAATTTCAAGTTCCCAAGCCTCAAGAAGGCACAGAAAAAAAAAAAGAAAAAAGGAAAGGGCTGGAAGCCGGAGCCGTCCAGTAAGAACAATCTCCATCCATAAATAATATTTGATATCTATTTCGCTGGACGTATCTGTGTCTGTATGCTATCACGTATCAGGAATTGGTTTGAGGGCGAGATGGGGAGTACTCTTGCATGAGTTTGGCCAGTTGTTCATCAAAATTTTTCTCCATCTCAACCTCCTCTTCCCAATGCCTCCGCCTCATTGCTGCAAGATTGTCCTCATGAGCTTTCAACAATCTCTCCTTCTTCGCCACAAAGCTTTCCATTTCTTTGTCTTGGATTTCCACAAATTTCAGGTATTCGTCAGCCCTACATCCAAAGAAACCAATGAGATACCACAATCAGATGCACATAAGCAATTCGTGAACTTGTACTCAGACCACGTCATACCTGCGTCTCCGCTCTTCTGCATCCATAGAACTTGCACTCGACTCCTTCACCTTATCACGTTCTTCTTGCTGCATCCTCTCAAAATCTTCTTCCATAGCGTTCCTTGATTCATGAATGACTTGCATCTGGTCCTTAAAAAACTGTTCTTGCAGGTTCATCTTTCAATGACAAAGGTTACAATAGTCAGACAAAAATTAACCGCAATGATAAGAATTTCTCTATCGCAAGAGCAATGGCAAGGATGTATTAGGTGAGTACAAATTGAGTTATACGTCTAGAACACCGGGTTTATTGGCAGCAATATCATGCATCAAACCTCCACAACATTAAAAGAAAAAAAAAACCTGGATAAAAAGCAAGTCCAGATTTTTCCATGGAGAAATGTTTTTAAGATACTAAGATCGATCCAGGAAAATATTTCTGGACGATTCAGGGCCAGTAAAACCAATTTTAGGATCTTGTTCTTGAGATATTAGAAATTTTTAGAGATGATAATTTCAAACAAGACAAGGTCATATAGACATCCATGTACTAAAGCACAGCTTAATTTTCCTAGTAGAAATAATCAAATAGCAAAAGTTTATGGCACAAGCAAAGAAAACGGACATCAAATAACAGTTCTCCTGAAATTCAACATGAAGTTTGTCTCATTTTTTTTTTACCTCTTCCTTGTTTTCCTCGTGTTGCATTTTGGTTCTCAATCTCACAATGCGATTTTCCTCCATAGTCTTCCGCAGCTTCTCAGACACTTTACCAAAAGATTCTTCAAGAGCCTTTGCATGTTTTTGTTCTTTTACAACCTTGTTCTTCAAATAGACAAGCTGCTGGTTGTCCTCACTCATTTGTCGAATTTGATTGGTGACCATCTCATGGTATGATCTCATCTCATATTTCAGTCTTGACTTACCTATATGATTTCAGAGAAAGAAATAACACAAGAAAACAATGTCAGCATATTTGTGTCCATGGAAACATGGTGAATCTGCAACAAGTAGACGTGAAACAATCTACATATTGTGTGTCAAGGAGAGTGCAAATGAAAAGAGGAAGTGAACCTTGGGAATGCTTGTTGAAAATGTCCAGGTCATCTTTAACAGCCATGTAACCATAAAGCTGGCGATCCCCTCCAGGAAGAAATAAAATACGGTGATTTCTGAACCAAGCATCTCTACTAGTCCCATTATCTATAAAATGCTTGTGCAAACGCTCTGCCTCAAAATAACCACTAGCCGAGGCTTCAAAAATCAAAACACTCATCCCACGATGACCTTGTGGGCCATAAGAGTGCCGAGCTTTCACAGCACCATACGAGCTAAAATAATCAAGAAGCTCCTGGTTACCCATACCTATCCACTAAACACAGACAGGAGCTCAAGGTTAAGAATGAGTTGCAACATTAATATGAGAGATATCACAATATTAATTATAAGATGAAATGCAATTTTATATTAGATGCTAACAGGGAAATATAGCCATGCCTTCTCATTTTCATCTTGTTCAAGCCTTGTATTCTGAATGATGACGATTGGAGGCCAAACTATTTCATGATCTTTCTCCTCATCTTTTAAACCTTTCCATTTACCAAAAGTTTCACCAGGTGGAATTACTGTAGTACCTCTTCTGCGCAACTCTTCATCCAAAAGTAATGCAAGTTCCCTATGGACCTTAACCCTTTTGGACCCCTTTGTTTTGGCATGGGTCATCAGTGGTTGCAGTCCTCTGTACCAATCAATAGAACCAGGACCACCTTGACAAGCTGGACAATGCCATTGCCTTTCAGGTTCATTAATCTCCTCAACAGTCAACCTATCCAACATCTCAAAAAATTTCTTAAACCATTTGCTCTTCTTCCTGGTCTCATGACTCTTTTGACTGCTATCTGATTCATACTCATCACTCATTAGATCATCATCAGTATCTTCCATAGCATCAGAATCATCCTCCCCCTCATCGTCAACATCATTATTCTCAGGGGATTCTGGAGTGACTTCATTTTCTCCCTGGGGATTAGTTCTAGGTTGCATTGAACCAGATCTAGAGTGCCAGTTCCAGCCATGCTCCAATGGAGGGCGAATCCAAGGATTTGGTGTCATATTTGTATCTTCAGAACCACTAGCAGGTATTTGGGGTCTTGCATTTCCTCTGCTGGTAGATCTCCTAAAGTTAGCATTATGTGCCTGCCAGGAATTCCCAGAAGCCCGTCCAGCTCCTGCTTGATTCTGGAGGCCAGGCTTTTGAGCCGCATCTGTATTCCCCCATGCTCTAGGGTTAGAATTATGAATTGGAGGACCCCATGGTTTTGCAGCACTGCTTCCAGCTCTGTTCTTCGACTTCTTCCCATATACCTCCCATCCAACATCTTGTCCTGAGTCTAGGTTAACATCAGCAACACTTTGAGACAACTGCTTAGTATTTGGGTTAGATTCAGAAATGCTTTTCCCTTTGGACAAGGAATCATTATCATTTACTGCAGTAACAGGTCTTCCATTCCCTCCTTTTGAACTCATCTTTCCAACCTGGACCATGATAATGATTGTTGTCAGTCAAGCTTAAAGACAGAACACATCCTTTACATAAGGAATCAAAAAAGAAGAAGAAGAAGAAACTGTGATATGACATCAATTAATTCAATTCATCATTCATAATAAGAAAGGAAATGTCACCCATTAGTCTTGAATATTGATCAACTCAATTAATCACTCAAAAAGGAAGTGATGATATACTTAAAGAAATGAAATGAAACAATAACAAGAAGCACAATAAACCAAAAAAAAAAACACAATCGGAAATAACAAGCACCACATGACCGATTATTAGATTGCGCCGTCCAACATAAAATTATACTTTGTTAATACATGAACTCAGCAGTTAGAAATCAAGAAATAGTGAGAGAGGGGGTACTAGTGATGCAACAGTACATCGTCTCTAAGTAAAATAAATGCTTTGAGAATGAGGCCCTCTAAGTGCAAAACACCTTAAAAAAAACTTCTGCATGATCAATGAAACATCTTATGATTTAACAAATGATATCGTGCTAGTCCTAGACAGAAAAGATCATTTCTTGAAATTAAAACATGTCCTCATTCTTACAAAAGTCAGGGGGTGGACGCCAAAATTTACAAGAAGTCAAGTTGACATAATTATAGCGTTCAAGTTGTCGGAAAGGTTTCTTTTCGCGCTCCAGAAGACCCAAGTAAATAATTACTAGTGATCAATATTTCCTATTAACATGCAAAACGAACCGGTAACCCGCCAATTCTTGAAACAAACGATGAGAAAAGCTTAATCGCAGAGAGAGAATGTTGTCAATGTTCCGATAAAACAAACAACATAGCATAAAACATCCCTAACTTCAACGAGGACAGTAAACAGAAATTAAAGATTTGTGCTTTCAATATATTTAATCCACACTTCACTCAAGCATGCAAACGAACGACAGCTTCTACGACTAGTGATCCTAGTAATCCACCAACAACCAATGCAGGTAATAAAAACGACGATTCTAATCACGATCATTCCGATTTCATTATGATTATTCACAAACAAAAGGCAAAAATCAGACAGGAGAAAGGACGCAATGGATAGGAACTTATACAGAGACGAATGATGCATGAGCAAGAAATAAACCAAGATGAAAGAAAGCACACGGGAATGTATACTGATCACCGGTAGAAGACGGAAGAATCAGTCGGCGAGTATGTGGCACGCTCCACCTCAGTAGAAAGGAGTGTAGTGAGGAAAGAGTTAAGAGACAGGGAAAGCGGAATATGCGTGAAAATGAAGCTTTTAGGATGGGAAAGACCGATGCTCTTGACTCTTCAAGGGCAAGGAGTCTACCGGACTTGAAATTATCATTTAATTTGATTCATAAGAGGATAGAATAGTAATACAAAAAAAAAAAAAAACACAGTGAATAACTTTTTCTTTTTGATAAACACCAATTTTATTGATAACTGTGTATCAGTTGATTCTCAACACTAACACTGTTAGAGAAATTGCTTTACTTGACAGCTAAATAAAAAGTTGTATTTAACGATTTTTCTATAAAATCATGGATTTTTTTTTTAACTTTATAAATTTGATTATTACAACACTAACCGTCAAAAATTGAAAAATTGAATTTTTTTAAATTTCTTAAGAAATGTATTGGTAGCTGACGATTGTTGGTAAGAATCATCATATTAACGAAGAGAACAAATTTCTTTTATAAAAGGACTCCCCAGTGCAGTGCTGATACTCTCTTGCCTTTTATTTCTTTAATTCTTGAATTTCCAAGACATGATTCTCTACCGTCTAGTCAAGGCAAGTGAGGAATCTTTTGTCCACTTAATTATAAGTCAATTAATAATTAATTTGTTTGAAGTTCGATATTTTACACACACACACACATATCACCGGTGGCTTGCAGAAGTTGTTTACTTAAATACTGTATATCTATGACTGTTGACAAAAATTGTACAATCAAACCTATTTTTTTTGTTTAGATTGGAGGTGTTTTGAGAATATTAATATTACTACAGAAAAAATAATGGTTATGTTTTTTTTAATAAAACTACAGCCTTTGGGTATGTGTGCAATGGGGAGGTCTGCACCCAAACAGTATAAAAGTAGGATGGTACTAGAGAAGAAGAAGAAAAGTAAGACGATCGCAAAGAAGAAGAGGAGGGGGAAGAAAAGTAAGACGATCGCAAAGAAGAAGAGGAGGGGGAGGGGGAGGATTTTGTGGGACATACAAGTGAAGTGCCTAAGGGAGAAGAAGAGGACATGTGATTGACATAAGGAGATGCGAGGGACTCAGATGAGGTCAACAGCTGTTAACCTTAGAAATAATGGGCTAATATAGCTCAGGAGTCATTTTTAGCACAATGTTTTGTGCCCGAGTTAACAGGATGAGTGTGAAGCAGAGGCTCATGAGATGCTATATGATTTGCAGTGAGGAGTTCTGAAATTTGAAACAAAGAGGGAAGCCATGTTTACGACAACATGTGGCTTTAGTATATCTTGACTTACCATAGCGAATGCATTGTTTCTTAGAGTCAGGGTCAGGAAATGACTGACTTGTATGAGGAGCACGGTTGGCATGGGGTCCATTAACATAAGTTGGGATTTGAAAGTAGAGAAGCAGTCAAGAGGTGGTGCTCTCATGGAGGAAGAAGAGTATGAAATGGAAGAGGGAATTGAGAGGATTAGGCGATGAGATGGGGACTATGTGGCTTTGATACCAAGAAGAATATGGCATGGAAGAGGGGATAGCGAGAGGGTTAGGCCATGAGAGGGAGAGCATGTGGCTCTGATACCAAGAAGAGTATGACATGGAAGAGGGCATAGTGAGAGGGTTAGCCGATGAGAGGGAGAATATGTAGTCCTTCGAGAGGTTTGGTCAAAATTACTATTGATTTAAAAAAAAATGACTGTTTCATTATTGGCATGAACAGGATATAAACATGAACAATTCGTTTAAAGTATGGAGATTTTTCTCTTGTGATCCAACAATTGGGAGGCTTAAGTTTGTCGTCACGCTACTTTGAACCAGAGAGATATGATTTTTGAGATGTTTCTTGCTTTGGTTTTCATAATTCTTGCGTAAAGAAAAACTATTATGTGGACCTTCCCTCGTACACCCAAGAGATGCCAGCAACAGTGCATTTTGAACAACTTCCCTATTTTGGTTTTCAAGATTGTGATTTTAAATATTGTTTGTAACTCAATAATTATGACTTGAATGTTTTAAACCTTGATATTTGGGAATAGTAAGAAAAAATTTAGCAATTTCACTCATGCTATCTCTGTTTATTATAGGAGGCTTAGTTGTGGGAAGGCTAATTCAATTTCAAGCACAATATTGGAGAGCACTTGCGTGTAAATCTCAACAACCACCAAATTTTGGGTTACCAAAAAAACTCAATCCTTTCATGTAGTTCTTGACCATTGTCGGCTATGCATTGTCAGAATTGGGTCAGCATATTGCTTTCCCAATCACTGTTGTTCACTTCGTAATCAAAGGTCATTGCACTTTGTACCTACAGAAAGCTAATGAAACCATTTTCTCCTGTTCGAGGAGATTAATCATGCTCTTGTACATTTTGCTGATTCATCCTGCGAACACATAGCCGCATTTGTATGCTTTTCTTTTCAGTACATTTTGAAGTAGCAAAAGGGGGCAATAATAATTTGTTTGGAGGCACATTCACCATTCTAAACGTTAATAGTGGGCCCATTTCCTTAATTAAATTCGTTTGGCTGAGGTTAATTAAGGATTCAATAAACATCATCAAACTTGTGGACTAGTTACATGCTAGTTGTTGTTGATCTTGTTTAAATGATTGTGATGTATTTTAATACTCCAGATATGCAGCAATAGTTTGTCTACAAGCTTAGATCAAAAGTTCCTTATCAGTTTACATTGAGTTCCAAGTGCTGATTATGAGAACGAATATAGCAACATATGAGCAATTATTGAAAATTAAATAAGAAGCAATAGTCTGCTCTTGTAGTTGGAACTTGCAGTGTGATTTTTCCTCTCTTCTTATCTACTATTGTGAAATCAAGCAAAATCATTTGCCCTCTAAGTGTCTAACCCAATGATATAATTTATAGGTGAAACCTTTTTTTGATGTAATTGGGAGCTCATACTATGTTGCACTAAAAATAACACGCAAGCACTATGGATCCTGAGTTAGATATGCAGAGTGCTAGGGTTATCTTGCACATCTTATTAAGTGGAATGTCACTTTTTTGAGCCGGTAGCCATCTTCTATTCATATGTTAAACTGAAATCCTTCTCGTGATTTCATAGAATTTTTAACAATTATAAATAACAAAAGAACTGTGTGACATGAAAATGAAAAGAGTTCATAACATGTAGAAAATGGAGACCACAATAGAACATAAAACAACTAAATTTAGCCAAAACCATGCATTACATCAAGTACCCATAACATGGTCATAGGGAATGTCAATTGGGGATGTAAGCTTATTATTTTGATTTTCATCTATTTCTCAATGCCAATATTGTGCTTCCAATTCTGCCACCTGCAGAAAGTGATAAAGGGATCTTCCGACAGATTTTACAAGGCCTAACATCTGAGAAAGTGCCAAGGATCTAATCAGAAAAATGCTTGATCAAAATCCAAAAAAGACGCTTACAGCCCATGAAGTACTCAGTAAGTCTCTTTAATTTTTGTACTGAACTAGGTATGATAAATTGGGTTTTAAATCATGAATGCTTAAGCAATTCTGAGAATACAGTAACCACTGATATACAACATGCAGTATTAAAGCGGTTTGTTGTGTCAGGCTACCCATGTATTGTTGATGACAATATTGCGCCTGATAAACCCAATTACTCTGCTGTTTTATCACGTCTGAAACAGTTATCTGCAATGAATACGCTTAAAAAGATGGTTTTACGTGTAAAGGCTTCATATTATTTTCTCCCTGAAGTTAAACGGCGTCTATGTGCTATTAATACGTTGAAAATATTTGCTATTGGCATCAAATAATCCTATTGGCAGCTGCAGAAGCATCACTATTTGCTCTTAATGTTGCTTCTTGCAGGACTTCAACAGCTTGGGATAACTCAACCTGATTCCATAGTATCTCAGCATAGGCCTTCTCCTCTTCCTTCTCTAGTGTTGCAAAATCTGTTGCCCCCATTTCTTCCTCTCCCTCGGTAATTTCTTCCAAAATTTCATCTTCAACATGATAATCCTCTCGCGGCTCGGAAAGTTCAGCCTCCTCTCGTGGCTCGGAAAGTTCAGCCATCACCTCTCTCATAGCCTGCATGGTCGCTGGTCTATCTCTAGATCCATACTTGGGGGCAGGCACAACAAACGGCAGAACTATATCATCCAGGCCTGTGCTTTCAACATTTGCAATATCATGGTCCTTTGTTGGAAAAGTGAACAAAATCCCAAGTTCATAATTGCAAACATGAAGCCCAGAGTCAAAAGGAGAATTCCCTTTTTTTAGCACTTTGGCTTTCATACCAAATGGATTTGAAATTTGCCGTCCCCAGGCAGCTGCACTAAAATTATGTGACCCACAATACACCCAACCAACAGAAGGTGCATCCTTGCCAGACCAGAATCTTCTCCGTATTACCTGCTCATATTAGGTAAAGAAGGACGTAGAGGAAAGAAAAACAGACGAAATAAGAAACTGCGAGTCAATGACACAAAGTAAACGCGAAAGGAGATCATATGATGCCTAAGGTACAAAGTAACGAAATAATAGGTAGGTTCCATGGATTGCACTGGGTGTAAAAAAATGAGTTGCGCTATTCATAAATAGTTTGCTATAGATTTTATGACTTATATTGATATTGATCTTATACAAGAGAAAAACAGAAATATCTCTCGATCCCTGCTTTATTTCTGTAATTGCAAGGGTTCCCATTCATGCATCTAACATGAACAGATATAAACTATTAAGAAGTGATTATATTTTCCGAACAAAACAATTTGATCATCTGAAAATGGAAGGAGACGGTTACCTTGACATGCATTGGATGTCCTATTCTTTCATTAGGATGAGGAATGGTGTCGTGAAGTATATCTAAAGTCTTTAACCTTTGCCACGTTTTCTGATCAAAAGTAGACAATCAATTCTTCATTGACAATATCATCGATACAAAGTTACAATTCACTTTCCAAAATACAGAACAAAGAATAAAAAACCAAAGCAGATTTGATACCCAAGATAACACGTATAATTATAATATGAGAACCCTTTGAAAATGGAAGGGGAGTTCATAATTTGATGTATGCATGTCATTCTTTTTTTTTTTTTTATCAGAACAATGTGATTTAACCTGCATACTCGGGTAGAATTCCACTCATCAAATACTACTAATGCTAAAATCGATCTTCTTAACTGTATACTTAAGAAATTTCTCAAAAGAAACAACGTAACAGAAAGAATAAGGGTCACCTCCGCCTCTCTTTCACCAGGATGTTTTAGACAATATCCAATAGCCAAGACTATTGGCAGTATATATAGCAAACTCTTCCAAAAAAAAAACATAAACAAAATATGTGCAACTGAATAAATAAATACATTCCTAGAAACAGCCTAGGACGTCATTCATTTCAGCATGTTAAGCTGATCGGGCTTATCATATTTACCTCGGAAAAGCAAAGAATACGTTTTGAAGGGAAAACCCCGTTACAGGAGTTCTTCACTCTTTCAATAGTGGGGAAAATGATCCTAATGGAAGGGTTTTTCAATTCTTCCCCAGCATTCCAAGAGCCCCACTGTTAAAAAGAAATCATTAAACTAAATATTAGTAAATAAAAAAAATCATTAATAGGTGCATCAGGCAGAAAATACAAAATACTTTTCGGTCAGGTCTGAAGAAAGAGTGAAGGTCTTAAATACACCTCAGGATCAGACTCTTCTGAATCAAAATGTTGCAATGATTTTTTCCCAGTAGCACCTGAAAATGCAGCAAGAAATTGTGGACTGACAGATGAACCGATAGAAGATGCACCTGAAAAGAAATCAACCAATATGGTCCAAAAGGATGGGAGGAAAAGGTCAACTTAATTTTGAAGTGTTATGAAAGAAGATAGATCTAGTATCCAACTTTTAAAAAAGACAAAAACAAAAACCCTGGCAAAATCACTTACCATATATTAAATCAGACTCCGATGATTCAGGCCATCTATATCGATTCAGAACCTAGCAAAAGATAATATAAAACGTATAAAACTGGATCTTCAAAAGTTATTGTAACAAAAGCACTAATTCATGCAAGGAATGTTGAGCATTTTGGGTGAAAAAGGGGGAAAAAAGATTTGCAATCCTACAGACAAGTTAAAAAAAATATGAGAATAGATCAAACATAACCCTGGTGTCAGCACAATCAGAGAGTATTTATAATAGCTCGTATTACACAAGAGAAATGAAGGGAAATTATGCAAAAGTTATTCCGTGCATAAGAGCTCTATTTTAGATATACTTTCTTTTTATGTATCTTTAGAATTTTTGCTCATTTTACTGTATTACATTCTTGACTCCTTGTAAACAATCCTACAGTAGAACAAGTTTTTAGACCTATTGAAGAACATCAGTTAACTTGTCGCTTTTCTCTCCCTCCCCTTCTCTCATAATGCCACTTTGCCTCTACTGTTCTATATCAAGCAGTAGCTGAAAGAGTGAATGCACAAGATGTTCTCACACTACAAATTACCTCTTGTAGTCTCTTGAGGCCATAGCATCTTTGGATTGAAGCAATGAGTGAGCTGAACGCAACAATGTGTTCAAATTGCATCATCTTTGCTATATCAACAAAATGTTGCCCCTGCATAAGTTCATAAAATTATAGCAATATCACGCCATTCTAGTACATGGAAGGAAACCAATATTAAAACCTATAGGAAGACACAGCCAAGTCAATATACCTCTGACACATATAATATCAGTTGTACTATTTTGCAGTTTTCTCCAAAAGCAGCTGCAAGGGCCTCTTTTGGACAGACATACCCAGAAAACCTGAAGAATCCAGCATCCCAAAGAGGAGAGACCCATTGTGCTACATTTCTAGGCAAAAAACCAAGCTGGACAACTTCTGCAGAAAGTACAAAAGAGAGAGATACTATTTCAGTCATATACAGCATCCAGAGTCACTAGCTAAAACACATATATAAGCAAAGTGGAAGAAATAATTAAATTTGAAAACCATAGTACGAACAGGAAAGCCCATAACACATAGTGGAATAAAGAATTCCCAGGAATATCCACATATCAAATTCAAGCAGTGTAGATTATACCTCCAGAAAATGTTCTATCAGGATCAGGAACAAGAACACTAACTGCATTTGCATCAACAGGCACACTGGGATTTCTTCTTAAAACAATCTCCAACTTTCCATGGGAACTCTTACGTGAATTTCCAAGGAAATTAGCCAGTGTTTTCAATCTTGCACCTTTTGAGTCTGCTGCTGTCTGGTAAAGATGTCTTATGCCAACGACAGATGCTACAACTGAACCTAGAAACTAAAATCAGATAATCCAAATTCAAATAGATTAGCATCCTTCTTGAATCAAATGATGCATTTAAAAAATCCAATGCAGAAGATATATTTAACTAAAAGTCATCAAATAATCATATGATTGGCAATACTGTTACCATTGGAGTTCAATTAAAAAGAATCCAAAATAGAGAGGTCAAACGATGAAAGGGACAATATTCCAAACAAGCACCATACATCCTGGGCGCAGACTAGAAATCATAAGGATTGCCATACAGATTCTAGGTATATCTATAAAGAATGCTCCGTCACAAGCAATATAAATTTTAGTGCTCACAGGTGAGGATGGTGAGGATTCTGATATGATGGAAGTTCTGTTAAGGTGAATTCCAGGAACAGAAGCTACAAGATGTCCAGTTGCACCTCCAAAATCATATTTTGCCAACTCAGCAATCCAGTGGGCTTGACTGGGTACATCAATCAAGAGAGATGCCATAAACCCAGCCAGCTGAGCAGCAAAATCACATTTGCAATCCAGATGTGATTCCATGTTGTAAACTTTTGGGAAAAGTGATGCATAATTAGCTAAGCTGACACGAGGAAAATCTTGCCACCATATAGTATTAGTCACACCTTTCCACTACACAGACAAAAAATGATATAAAATAATTGATGAGTGGCACTTATACATCAGACAAACATATTGAAATTTTATAAATTGTGAATTAAGCATTAACAAAATTTCAGTATATAGTAATTCATCAACAAGCAGCCTTAAGATCATATTTTAAATAATATTTAGAAGCATTTAGCATGACAGACTATCTAATTGTGATACCATTCAAAGTTATATACCAAGTCCTAAAGCCAACAATTAAGTATATTATCAAATCCAAAAATCCAAGGCATCTTTGGTCAAACTTGTTATAAATATTAGATTTTGAAATGTTTCCCTATCAGAATAAGAGAAATAATGTATCTACGTTCATACTCTTGTTGCATACTAAATAAAGATTTCAGAAAATTTTGATATAGTTCTAAAACACAACTGCTAGTGTAAACTACTTCTGTACACAGTTAATATATTTAAGTTAACTCAAATTAATCAATAGTTAATTAGCTGCACTAGAATTGCTTGAAATTTCGATTCAATTTACAGTATTCACAGACACTACTACCACACAAGTCAGAGTCATAAACCAAGGACAAGGAAATTCTACCAGCAATTAGAAAACCAAATAGTGAGGGCATAGAGGACATAATGCACGATTGCACGCATGCATTGAAAAGCATGATTGAGGTCAGAACTGAAACCCAGAAGAAACCCATGCATTGTCTATTTAGTATTTACGGTCATTCTTTTTTATCGAATTTGCATGCAAGGAAACCTCAGAAAGTCAGTTCTTTTATTATGCAAGAATTAATGTTGACTATGAGTACAATAGGCCTTTGATTTCCCCACAACATTATGATAATTTGTACACCATAGCAGGGCCAATTTTTCTTATTGTCATGTATTATATGTAAATATTAGTTCGTAAAAGTTTGGTCAATCGAATACCTGCTTTTCCACTAAATTTGCAGATGTAATGACAACTCGGATAGAATCTTCTCTTTTCAAAACAAGCAATTTTGGATGATGGCAAGCAATCCCCTGCTTCTTACGGTCATTACCAAAAGCTACTGAATCAGGAAATGGAGGGTACCTATTAATGACCATAAAACCATTAGAAAATTTCTTACCAACACAAGATGGTCTGCCTGAATAATCCATCTATCTTCTGTAACTAAAGTAATGGCTTATATCAAGCAGCATATATTTACCCCTTAATAGATAACTTACACTACAGCAAGGTTAGGATATTCTGGGTAAGGCATAGACATTCTATCATCAGGTCTTGAGCCCCAGCATCTCTCAGTGTTGTGACAAGCAATTGTCAGGGGTAGATGGACTGGAATCTCACAATATGACAAGAACCTAATAAGATACCTCTCTTAGTATTGTCAAATATAAACACAGTTCGGGTTCAATAATCATATAAACTATGAAGTATGAACATATCCAAAAAAATTAATACATGCACAAGAGATAGCCAGCGATTTTCAAATTTTTAAATGCAGTCAAGAAGACAAGAAAAAGTCTACAAGTTGAAAAGAAAGCAGTTGTAATAAAGAATGCCACATAGAGAAATGAAAACAGCAGAAAGATACAAGTCACCGAACCATTTTATATCACTCGTAAATGTTGCGATAAACATCCTTGAAATGCTTTCAACAGGATAAAGAAGCTCAGGTAAAGATATGGCATTATGATTGCCCGAGGAACCATAGTTCGCATATTCAAGGCGATTCAGGTAAAAATTCTTTCCAGGTGATGAGTAAAAGATGCTCTCGTGGTTTTTCAACTCCTTGCCGCCCGAAATTGGACTGCCCCCGCTTAACAGTATGGCATTTGGATTCTTATCAACATTAGCACTCTCAAGAGCAGCTCCGACGTTTACTTTTTTACACAAATGATTATGACGGTCACTGTTTTCCTCCAAAGACGCTACTTTACTCTCATAAAGTACGTCTGAAGTTGACTGTAAGACACCAGTAATTTTATTTTCCCTTTGCCTGTCACTACCAGATGCGTTCACCCGTTGAGGTGATTCCTGTCCCAAAACTGGCTTAATGTATTTAGACTGGACTTCACTATCCACCAATAATCTAACAGTATTTCCAAAATTGACACCCGAAAAGTTGTTCAATGTGGCACCTTTGCATGCAAGACTTATATCCGGCATAGCATGCAGTATGCGAGATATAGGATCATCACTAAGCAAGATGTCTCTGCACCGATCTAAAAGAAAGTTCGCTCTGCCAGCAACTCGTTTGTAATTTGACATGGCACTATCTGAATACAAATCATTTCTCTTCATGGCAAAAACTCTTTTATTCCTTTTCCCGCTTGAGGTGAGCCCTTGGGAGTGTTCGGATAACGACATTGTACTTAATTTCCTCATGCTCTGAAAATCAGTATCATCATCACAACCTTCAAAACCACCGGCGGCATAATCAATTCTATGAATAAGGAACCCAATCCGATTCCGGATACTACAATCACAATTTTCATGATTTCCGCAAACTAGCAAGACCTTATCTCCAGCAAACAACTCCACGGCCTTGCCCCTTCTAAGTTTGACCCCGTTCACAAAAATCCCATTAGATGCCGCTCGAAACCCAACACCCTCCGGGGCCTTGGCGTTACTAGCATGACATGACATTACCTTATTCCTAAATTCGTGAACAAGACATTTGGTGGAATCCTTAAGTAACAGAACCCCGGCCAGAATATAAAGTTTACGGAGTGAACCGTCAAAGAAAATCTGACAATGTTGCTTACTGACTCGGCGGTCACAGAAGACAAATTGAGAGTAACCATGTCTCCGACCGATAGTATAAGGACGGTCAGCACGAAGATGGATGGAGTGGCACCCAAAACCGGCAACATCAAAGGATGAAAACAGAGGAATATCGAAGTGCTCCAAATCAACAGTGGCTACTATAGTCTTACAGGCAATATCTCTCGATTTCTTCTTGGAAGGGGAATCGTAATAAGACTTTACAGAAAAATCATCAACGAATCCTCTCTTACGAGGGTAAGAAATACTGTGAGTACTATCGTTGGCGGAAGAAGATAAATCCGAATCGATCATGGGGATGAGATTGAAACCTTTATTAATTCAATCATAATACGGGTCATAAAAGAATGACAAAATTTGGTATGAGAGGGAAGGGTACAAGAATAACTAACTAAGCTAGAAGGAACGAAAAAAGAGTAAGGGATTGAACAAGAGAGGGGGAAAAAATTTGCAGCGGAATTATTAGAAGAGAAGAGAGCTTCTCTAAAAACTGATCTCTCCCCATTCGTTTCCCTCCAAAATTTGCCGTCGACGAAATAAGGAGCCAAAGAGCATATCATCGAACGAAAAAAGGGTCAAGGGCGGGACGACGGAACGCCAGCGTTTTTATCATTGAGTGTGTCTCAGCCGTTGGAGAGATCAACTATCCAGAACCTGCCACGTCGCCTGATTTGTGCTTGATTACATGTAATTTAGCACTCAAGCACATTTAAATTTGTGTCTTCATCCACACATCCCACGCGCTCATGTGCTTTGATTCTCTCATGAAAAGGGACAATGAATCCTAATAAGAGTTAACTAAGGTTATTGATGAAAAAAATGAGTTCATTGAGAGGAAGGGCTGGATGGAAGAGGAGAAATATATCCAAAAATAATTATATCCGACTTCACCCATTTCCCTTGGTTTGAAATGGCAAATTAAATAATCGGGTATATAATTGAAAAATCGATTAATTAGAGCAATTTAAAAAAAAATTATATGAATTCTTTGGTGAACAGAGTTACGTCGTATGAATTATAAATTTAAAACTCAGTTTGAAAACTATGAAATTATGTAGTAAGAGCTGGATAAAAATGAAATTATGAATCTAATAGAGTATTTTTAATTTCCAGATTAACACGCTACTTAAGGTATGTTTGGGAATAACTTTTTTAAATAATTTTACGCAATTCGAGGTAAATATGTAAGAAAAGTTTTGTTTCGACTTACGTAAAAATGCTTTTTAAGTGATTGCTAAACAAACCCTTAATTTAATCTACGTGTCTTTATTCCTTTGTCAGCGTAAAAGGTGTTAAAATAAAAACATACGCATGAAGAAAGAGTCCCAGACCAAAACCTTTCTCACAAGAGCATTGATCAGACTAATAGTTTATTTGAATTAATTTTTAAAAAAATAATTTTACAACATCTAAAATTAAAAATAAATATATGAAAGTAATTTTAACTGATAAGAAAATGAAAGTTGACAAACAAACCCCAGACATACGACCGACGCAAGGCCACGATGCTATTCCAATTTCCACCCTCAACAGTTTCAGTGTTTCTACTTCCAACTGATATTTTGAATAATCGGAATCTGGCACCCAAAAACCTGGCAGCCATGTGTTTTGGCTTTCTTTTTTTTCTTTTGGTGAGTTATAGCTAGAAAGCTTGCCAGAGCAAGAATCTTTTTGAAGCATAAAGAAAGGGCGTGATTCAAGCCGTAAAGGAGTTCAAAGAAGAAACAGTACCGGCATTGAGGGCAGAACCTTGGCCTTTTTATTAAATTGGGAAATCATTACATCATCGCATTAACCTTAGACGCCATTAATTGACACATGAAAACATTCTATGACTTCCAAATCGCACAAGCTGCTTCGGAGTGGGAGAGCCACCGTCTGTTCTGTCGTCCTGAGCAGATGAGAACCCATGATCCAAGTCTCCCACAGATGTATGTCGCCGATGATGACGATGATCATCGCCGTTCCCTGCATAAAGATGATGATGACGATGAGTCACTTTCTGGGTGGAAGCTGTCTCGAAGACATGGCTCCGAGATTCGTTCTGAGGACAGATCTCGGCCATGTTGATGTAGCTGAGAGAAGCTCCTGTTGAAAGACAGCGATACTGTCGGCGAGTTCTGTTCTTCTTGATTGCTCTGAACACAAGAGGAAGAAGACCCTCCATTTGTGAGCTTCCGGTAGTTCTAAAAATGAAATTTTGCAGAGCGATTTTCAATCAAAATGCAAAGATTTGGAGCAGACAGCGTTTTCTGGGTTAGGTGGGGTTTGTTATTATTTGCAACAAGTTGAAGGAGGCACAAGTTGGTTTTATAGAGTTTTGATAATTGATACCCCGAGGAAGCTGCTCGTGTTCGTCCACGAGTTTGACTTTTGTGCCCTGTTTAAGTCGTGGACAGATAAGCAGCCAAAACAATTTTTCTATTCACAAACACCATCTGCAAATGCTTTTGCCTGCATCCCATGTTACATTGTAATACACGTACGCGTTAAAAATTTGAAACGGTAAACACTCTAAATAATTTTTTTTATGACCTAAGAGAGGGACAGTGTGTTGAAGAAACAGAGGAAATGATTGGGGATAATATGTTTTGATTTAGAGAACAGTTCAATGCAATGAAGAGAATGAAAAATTCAGAATGGGGGAGAAGGACTTTAACAAATTTACTGCTCTTAAAATCAATCTGACTTGAATCCATCCCTTTGACACAAGGGAAATCTAACAACCACTTGATTAATCGTGAGGTTGCAGTGACATTAATTTAAAATCGATTATTATGCACCACAAGCTCATAGAAACTGATAAAGCCTCTCAGCAATAGAAGAGTGATTATAAATGGGAAGAAAGACAGCAAGCAAACAATATGGTTAGACAATGAAAGGTTGTCAAATTTTGCCTGGCCAATTCATTATTATTAGTATGACTATTCAATGTATCTCTTATTTAAAACCTTCAATGATTCTTCAGTTGTCCAAGGCCACCTGATGCAAGACTTTTTTGGCTTTTTAAGCCTAGTATTATTAGTATCACGCTGGTAATTTTTAAATCACTCCCATTGTCCTATACTTTAAAAATACTCCTTCAAGGTTAGAAATATAAAAAAAATTGAACCAGAGTGGGCAGATATGGTTAATTAATTTTAAAAACAAATATAGTAATAAAACTAACCTTTAATTTTCTTTTTAAACAAATTTACTTATAAGGAAATAAGATAAAATCAATTCATTTGATCTCAATTGTTTTTATTATTTATATTTAATTTAACACTAAAAATTTAAAATATGCATAAAATAAAATAATATTATAAGTTTTATCTATTAATTTTTATAAAATAAAGTATAATTTACTAAATTTCATTATTTTAATATAGCTGGTCTAACTTCGGGTTGATCCTGACCTATCCAACCCTCGAACCATTGTCTTACCCGATTTAATGTTCGGTCTAACCTTGGTTACAAAGAATTTAGTAATTTTCAATCCACATTTTAACTTTTAATCCTCCTAAATAATTAGAAATCTTATGGCCCATATCAACAAATGATATTTTCTAAGGGTCTTTCACTTTAATTTTCCCTTAAATTTTCTCAAACCAGTTTCCTTTCACAGTTTCACGTAACTTTTTTTATGATATTGAATTTTCAAGATGTCATGCCTTGAAACGCAATCTTATATATAATTTAAAAAATTAGATGCCAAGTGAGCAGAAAAAGTAGTGAAATAGCAATATTAATAAGGACACAGTTAGGTTTAGTCCCTTAATCAATATCAATAATGCTGGCTACTCATAGATAAAAGATAAGATATACTAAATCGTGTTTATTCAGTTGAGAGAGAATAGGTCTAACCGTTAAAATTTAAAGACGCATCAAATTAATAAATATTAAAAAATTAATAGTAACTGTATAAAACCCAACCTTAGGCCTTTAAACTATATATGTCCCAACTCAAACTTAACCCCCATAAACCTAAATTCTGGCCGCTGCAGCCTCGTCAATCTCCACAAACCATTGTCATTTCATTTTTCATATTCCCTCTGCCAGCGCTGTCGAACCCATGACTACGGCCTCAAATGGCGGCCTTCTTCTTCCTCTTCCTCTCCATCTTCTTGAAGAAATTCTGCTTAGACTAGACGCTCAGACCCTATTTCAATGCGCATTCGTATGCAGAAGTTGGAATTATCTTATTTCCAGTCCTGGTTTCATACACTCCTACTCAGACCGAACTTTTGATTCCAGAAAACAAATCCTCCTTATTAAAGTTTGTCGCTGCGAGGAGATGGGGTCTACTCTTGTTAGGGAATATCTTTATTTTCCACGTTGCCAACTAACCTATTCACAGCATTGGGATAACGATCAATTCGATTTGTTTCGCACAGTAAAGAGTCCTACCATCGATGATTTTAAAAACACAGCAGTGATAGGTGTAAGTAATGGGCTCGTATGTCTTGCCAGCAAACTGCCTTTCAAATTCATTATTTGGAACCCTACCATTAAAAAATATGTATGGCTTCCCCTCCCAATGACCTGGGATGAAACAATGTGTCGTGTAGGCTTTGGTTTTGATCGCAATACCAATGATTTTAAGGTTATAAACGTTGTTCATCGTTATCATAAGGGTCAATCACCCAGTGATGATTGTGATGAGATTGACTCAGTTTGGGTTTTCTCATATGTCGCATGGTCATGGAAGCGTCTTGCATGCAGTTTCCCCACGCCCATATTTGTAATGCCACTTGTCTCTCCCCATGTATATCTCAATGGTGCACTTTATTGGATAGCCACTCGCGCGGACGAGGATTATGATTTCATACTTGCATTTGATCTGACGTGCGAAGTGTTTAGGCAAATACCATTTCCTGAGGATCTTGGCACAGATTACGAGGGCTGGAATTATATTGTGACAACAGGGGACTCGCTACTTGTTATACAAACAAAGTATGCATATGATGAAGAGGAAGGTGACTTAGTGCCTCACGTCTTTTCAATATGGGCTATGAAACAGTATGGAGAGCATGAGTCATGGACAAACATCTTCTCAACAACAGCATTAGAGAAATATCCCAACAACATATTAGGAGCGAGGAAGAATGGTGACCTCATACTAGGAATGTATGGTGGAGAGGTTCGCAGGTACAGCCCGACCATCATTTCAACCAACATTCCGGTAAGAGCTTTGGAAAACAGTGTTTTTTTCCGTTATTATAACGAGAGCTTGTATTTACTGGAGAAAAAGGAAGATGTTATCTCCCATTAATATTGAAAATGTTGCCAGTGTTCAATAATTATTGGATTCATAGTGAGAATGAAAAGTTCTTATTTTTATCGTCAGAGGCTCCTTAATTTCTAATTAGGATGTAGAACCGTTCTAATTTCAGTTTGCTTTTAAACTCAATGCCCTCCGCACTTGTCATTTTATGTATACAATATGGGTTCGAACTTTCAAATATTTATACCAGCACGTGCTGTTTTGCTACATGTAAGAACTTACTAAAATATTAAGTCTATTGACACCTGTGAATTGAATTTAATTATCCAACCACTGGTTATTTAAAAAAAAAAAAGTGTCACGCTGTTCTGTTGAATAAATATAAGGGGAAAATCCCTCATTCATAAATTAATTACGAAATAGGACATGTTCAATTGTATATTTAAAAGTTCAGTTACACATAAATGAAAGGTCTTTTTTTACTATTAATTCTCGAATGAGGAACTTTTTCCCAATTCTCTATAAATATAAATACTTTTACCAAGTTACCACCAAAATATATACATATACATTTTTCAATATATGAACAGTTTTTTTTTTTTTGTTGAAAAGTACATACAGTGTAATAGTTTCGATCTCCACCCCAATATATGAACTTTAGCTGTACTTTATGCCAATCCGAGGCTCACGTTCTTCTTTTTCTCCTCTCTCTGTTTTTTACTTATGATAAGATACTTTTAAAAGAAATAATTGTAGACATATGTAATGTGACGTGATTAATTAAGGGCTCTAGACATATGTCACATGACGTGATTAATTAAGGGCTCTCTTATTTGTTTCTAAATAACAATGTTTATCCTTCTAATAAAACATCAATACAGATCACAGATAACGGTACTCAGTGTCCAAAAATCTGATATTTTAAAATAGATAAAATAGCATTATTAATAAGGACACGCTTAGGTTCAGTCCCTTAATTAATATTAATAATGCTGCTCTTCATAGATAAATGATACGATATACTGAGTCGTGTTTATTCAGTTGAGAAAAAATAGGACTGACCGTTAAAATTTAAAATTTAAAGCCACATCAAATTAATTTAATATTCATTAACTTATATATGTTCCAACTCAAACTTAACCCCCATAAACCTAAACTCTTCCCGCCACAGCCTCGTCAGTCAATCTCCACGAGCCATTGTTATTTCATTTTTCCAAATCTCTCTCAGCCAGCGCTGTCGAACCCATGACTACGGCCTCAAATGGCGACTTTCTTTTTCTTCCCCTCGATCTTCTTGAAGAAATTCTGATTAGACTAGATGCCCAAACCCTATTTCAATGCGCCTTCGTATGCAGAAGTTGGAATTATCTTATTTCCAGTCCTGATTTCATACACTCCTACTCAGACCACACTTTTGATTCCAGAAAATTAACAAATCCTCCTTGTTAAAGTTTATGACCGCACCGTGTCGTCTTCTTCTTATAGGGATTATGTTTACTTTCCACGTTGCCGACTAAACTATTCACTGCATTGGGATAATGATCAATTCGATCTGTTTCGCACAACAGACTGTCCTACCATTGATGATTTTAAAAGCACATCAGTGATAGGTGTAAGTAATGGACTGGTATGTCTTGCCAGCAAACTGCCTTTCAAATTCATTATTTGGAACCCTGCTATTCAGAAATACGCATGGCTTCCCCTCACAATGACATGGGATGAAACCGTGTCTCGTGTAGGCTTTGGTTTCGATCGCAATACCAATGATTTTAAAGTTATAAACGTTGTTCATCGTCGTTGTGATGGTCGGATTCATAATGAGATCGACTCGGTTTGGGTCTTCTCATATGTCTCATGGTCATGGGAAAGTCTTGTATTCGATACCCCCTTGTCTACATCCATTGTGCGACATATCTCTCCCAATGTATTCTTCAACGGTGTCTTTCACTGGATAGCCACTTAACACTAAACGAAAAATGATTTTATACTTACATTCGATCTGACACGCAACGTGTTTGGGAAAATACTGTTACCTTATGATATCGTCACAGATTCTGAGGATTGGAGCTGGAATTATATTGTGGCCACAGGAGACTCGCTTCTCGTTGTACGAGAGAAGTGTGCATACGATGAAGAAGCGGAGGAGTTAGTACCTCATGTTTTTTCTGTATGGACTATGAAACAGTATGGAAACTATGAGTCCTCGACAAATATCTTCTCAACGGCATCATCAGAGAAATATGCCCTTCACATATCAGGCGACTGTCCTCACAGGACCTTAGATTCTTCACGATCCGGATTTCAGACCCTGGACTTGTTCTTATTAATCCAAAAGCAATAGCAAGCTTCTCACCATGGTGAAGCAGCTGATTGGCTTTTTCCTGATCATCTACTTCTAGCAAGACTTCCGAAACTTTTGGATGATACCCTTCTTCTCTCAATTTATCTGCCATTGCATTTAATTTTAGATACATCTTCTTTGCTTCAGAGTGATTATAATCTCCCGTCACATATTCATGTATCACACCTCTAGCTTCAATCCTGCTGGCTTTACTAGTCCTTTCTGTTTCATCAACTCTCTCACGCTCGCCTTGTCACACCACTTTCCCTCTGATGCATAAACATCACTAACAAGTACGAAGCTTCCACAGCTATCATCTGCATCCATCTTTTGTAACCCCCAAGGTGTTTCATCAATCGCCTAGCTCTAGCAGTATCCCATGAACATTAGAAGCCCAAATCAGGGTTCTCCAAATTACTAATGCATCAGGTTTGATAGGCATTTTATGAATAATCTCTTCGGCTTCTTTTGAACGACCTAATCTGACTAGGAGGTCTACAATGCAACTGTAGAGCTGAACAGTAGGTCTTATCTCGTATCTTTTTTGCATACCACTAAAAAATTTGTAACCTTGAGGAATTGAGCCTGCATTCCTGCACGCTGATAAAACTGCTGTCATTGTCTTTTCATCAGGATTTATATTTGAAGCTTCCATTTCAGAAAACAGGTCTATAGCTTCCTCGCATTGTCCATGGCTAGCCAGGCCAGAAATCATTGCCGTCCAAACGAAAACATCTTTGTCCATGATAGCATCATTAAACGCCTGCTATGCACTTTCTATACAACCGCATTTGGTGTACATATCGATGAGTGCTGTCATAACATTATCCTTACCATGAAGTTTCCTCTCCTTCACAATTTTATGCACTGTCTTCCCCACACTTAACGCTCCCATTTCAGCACATGCTCTTAAAACAGATACAACCGTAGCCTCATTCACCTCATTCACCTCAATCCCACATTCCAACATTTGTTCAAAGCTCTTTATTGCTTCAGTTGGCCGATCATTGTCGAACAACTCTCCACCTTCGTAGAGCTCCATGATCAAGTGAACAGAGGAGAAGTCCTCGTAAGTGCCATGGACTCTGACAACGTTTGGGGTTCTCTGACAAATGGTGCATGATCTGAATCTCCCTCCAAACGTCGTCAAAATCCTCTTCACAGATGAGCTTACTCTTAGGGATTGACTTGCAGGCATATGTACGACCAGTGGACTTCTCTGTGCAGAGATGGGTGGTTCCAAATTAACCCTGACGAATTTCCTTCCCAATGTGTAGAGCTCAGAGAGTTTTGGGTTCGACAGGGGAGAACCATAAGGGTTTTGATAGAAAAGTCTATGTGCTCGCTTTCTTCATTCGGTTCTGCTCCGGACGTCCATGTCAGAGAACGGATACAGAGCAAGAAGGAAGACTGCAAAGATGATGAAAACCAAGGGGATAAAAAATACCTAGGACAACTCACCGGAATCCCCGAATCCTACTTCGTAGCAAAGAAACGATCTTTTTCAGCCTACGTTCTCTTTACAGATGTATTTTCTTAATAATCAGACTACACTGATTCTTTTTTTTTTTTTTATTCATTTCCTCTTTTTTCGATCTTTAGCGCTTTTGAGGTAGGGGCCTTGTTTATCTCAAACACTAGTTATATAGAAATTTACAGGCATAGTATAAAATCATTTATCTTTTTAGTAAAAGCACACTGACTCATAATCTGTTCCTAGTGGCTCTTAGCCTCCTACTTGTATCTATAATTTGGCCTCTATTTGAGATCATTTTTTATTGGCGGGAATGAATCTTTGCAAAGTACAGTAAAAGTTACCCACGATGTCTTCAAGGCGTGTGTAACACTTTACTTTAGGTTTAATTCACCCCCACCTATTCCTATATTACAATGTGCAAGTTGGGTAAACTGGTGAATTTCCTGCAGGATACAATAGAGATTCTTGAGTATAGATTGCACTTCCAAAACTCAAGCCAAAACAACAAAGGCTTTTACAAAGTGATAATTTGACTTTTTCTATGTATGCATTCAAAGAGAAAGACAATGAGTTTAATCTTGTTGTATGAAAAATTGTGTAGAAAAATTGTATGTTTCAAATGGAGTGATGGGGAGAGTACTTATAGAGTGTAGAGAGATGTCTTGAAATGATACCTTTTGAAGTAATGTCTCTTCAATAAAAGGTTACAATTATACCACTTCAATAAAAAGTCACAACCAATGACTTTTAAAAGAAGAGTTCCGTCTTTATACATGTAGGGATACATGACTTTAGAATTATAACCCCCCACACAAACCTTCAAACAAATAGTTATTTTTTAAAGGCATTACATTTCTTCATTTAAAAAATTATATCTCTTCATTTTTTAAAATTTTCCAACATTTTTTTATAATACCATTTTCTTGGACTATGGTATTACAAACTTATGTTTATAATAATGGCTTTCTTCACTTCATGAAGAGCTTATATCACATCCAGACAGTTTTAAATCGCATCATCACATGTTGAAATTGCGTAAGAAACCTCCTCTTAAACTCCCCTCCATGCAATTCAGTACTCTTCAAACATGCATTTCTAATCACAAAAGTTGCAGGTGGCTATAAATCTAGTCATCAGGATCCATGAAAACGGAACCATTAAAAAACGTTTGTTCAAACAAACTACAGCGATTAACAGGTCCATCATCAGATTCGAAACTTTCAAAGAAAAAAAAAGAATTGAACCCAAGAATCATGAAACCACAGTGTTTCTTTCAGAGAAGTAGTACAGCGTTTAAAAGTCCATCAGATTCGAAACTTTCAAAAGAAAAAAAAAGAAATGAATGCAAGAATCATGAAACCAGAGACATCCCGAGAATCAAAGTGGCGCGATGACGAACCTCAAGCGCCCTGTTGCCGGGTCACGAGAGGAAAACCTCCACACTTCAAAAGAATGGCCCTCCCCGATTCCCTGATCAGTCCAAAACTGGTACATCCTCTTTCTTTTAAAACGGTAGTAATCATGACCAAATCTTTGAAATGTCATTTCGTAGGACCTTCCGTTGGTGCTGTAAACTATGACAGGAAAGCCAGTTGCAATATTTTCGCGAGCATTGTCGAGTAGACCCAGTAACGAGTGTCGGACCACGCTTTGTTCCATAACTAGATGTGCCTTGCAGTAATCTGTGAAATCTTTACGGAAGAGCTTGTGATGTTGCATAGCTATGTTTCCATGGTCACTCAAAAACGAGACAATCTCCACCATTATTGGAGTTCTTTCTTCCTCTGTTGCTGCTTCCTGCAGTCTGCGCATTGCATCGGCGTACTGCTCTGCCAATGCCATTCGCCCTTCCTTCTCCTCCTCCTCCTCCTCCGTCTTCTTCTGTGCGATGGTACGTCTTGCTTTTCTCCTCCGGGTCCTCCTTTTATAATGTTTGGGTATGCCCTTCACATATTACCTCATACTGGAAACGCCGGATGGACAGGTTCGTAGGTACACCCCAACCATTTCAACCAATATTCCAGTCAGAGCTTTGGAAAACACTGTATTTTGCCGTTATTTTACTGAGAGCTTGTATTTGCTGGAGAAAAGGGAAGGTATTATTTCCTATTAATGTTGCAAGTGTTTTATATAACGTTATCATTATTGGATTCACAGTGAGAATGAAAAGTTGTCTTTTTATTGGTTTGTTTTCACATGCATTCTTATTTTTTTATCGTCAAGAGGCTCCTTACGTTTTCTAGTTAGGATGTAGAATCGTTTTAATTTCAGTTTGCTTTTCAACTCAATGCCCTCTACAGTTGTCATTTCATGTATAAGACCCTGTTACATTATGAATTAGAACTTTTAAATATTTATATCAACACCTTTTATTTTGCCATATGGAAGTACTTACCAAAATGTCTATTAACACCTGTGAATTTATTCAACCACTTGTTATTTTGAAAAAAGTGTGACGCTGTTCAATAAATATTATAAATACCTAGCTTTACCAAATTATCACCAATATGAACAAGTCTTTTTTTTTTAAAAAAAAAAAAAGTATATACGAGTGTAATTGTTTCGATCTCCACCCCAGTATATAGAACTTCGGCTGCGCTTGTACCAATCCGAGGTTCACGCACGTTCTTCTTTTTCTCCTCTCTCTGTTTTTGACTTTTGAGATTTTCAAATGATGGGTAGTTTGGTCGTTTGGCTTCAAAAATTTAGGTGTGGATCAGATAAAATGATATTCATTAAAAAGGATTTTAAAAACTATAGATGTATCAATGCTAATTTGTCCTTCACTACACCCTCTATATTTTCTCTAACCATATCTCATATATTTGATAGTTAGTAACAACACTAATTGAATAATTATAACAAATAAATAACTTAAATAATACAAAAATAATCACAAGTCATTTACGAGAGCTAAAGAAAGGTTTGAGTTCATTTATTTAGTTTTAATTCTTCCAACCCGCCATTGCTTCTCGATGAACTAACACATGATAATTAGATTAAATAGCTAGCTTACATAAAACTAACTTCCGTTGATTTTTTTATAATATTAAAAAAATTAAATAAATTATTTAATTATAATATATATTCTGAAATATTTATGTGTATCATTAGACTGTATATCAATTTGAAAGTTAAATAAATTAATTTATAGAAAAAAATAAGAAATATATCAATTAATCAATTTTTTTTAATTTATTCAAAAAGTAAATTATTTACAAAAAGGGGCAAATTAGGCAATCCAAAAGTGTTTTCTAAATCTGAGCTACACAACTGTATTTTGTCTCGCCATTGAGGGCTCAGCTGTCCTCATTGAGCTAAATCAGATGATGGACGCAGGACGCATATGGCCTTCGTCCATTCAGTTTAGTCACTCTCAGACCAAAGAATCAGTTTAATCATTCAATCTAATCAAACTCAAGGCAGTGATTTTCTTGGCCTTCTTATTGGCACTCAACAATCTCCTAATCCTGGCTACATCATCCCACTGCTGTGTTTCGGCATAAATATTGGCCATAATGGAGTAAACCCCACCGTCTTCTGGCTTTATCTCCATCACCTGTTGTGCTGCTTTCTCTGCAATCTCAAGGTTCCCGTGTGTCCTGCATCCTCCAAGCAACCCTCCCCACACAAAAATATCACCACCATATGGCATTCCTCTTATAAGCTCCATTGCTTCTACGATCAAACCTACTCTCCCTAACATGTCCACCATACAGCCATAATGTTTGAGCTCCGGCGGAATCCCATATACAGGTTCCATTTCATTAAAGACTTTTCGAGCTTCATGGACCAGACCTGCGTGGCTGCATCCCATTAAAACCGCTAAGAAGCTCACCCCATCAGGTTGGAGTCCAGACCCAATCATTCTAGAGAAGTAGTCTAGCAAGATCAAACCTTTGCCGTGCATCGCAAGGCCAGCAAGCATTGCATTCCACGTAAACACATTTTTATCGGTGCTTGAATCGAATATGGTCATTGCATTCTCAAGACATCCGCACTTGGCATAAAAATCCACCAAAGCAGTGGTCAAGAAGGAAGAAACTTGAATGCCATTTCGGATGATGTACTCGTGGACAATTTTCCCCTGTTCTAGTTCTCCCAGCTGAGCACAAGCAGAAAGAACGGAGACCAATGCGATGTTGTCTGGCCGAAGTTCTAAAGCAAGGATCTGATTGAAGAGTTCGATGGCTTCACTGCACAAATTGGCCTGGGTATAACCAGCTATCATAGTGCCCCAAGACACAGCATCACGAGCCGGCATGTGATCAAACATCTCACGTGCCCGCGTAATCTGCCCAGTCTTGACAAACCCATCAATCATGGCATTGTAAGAGACAACATCCTTGTGGGAACTTTCGGTGAACACTTGGTAGGCATCATCGACATGGTCGTGGATAGAGTAAACATGAACAAGAGAATTCAGCACGAACAAATGGGCCATGAGCCCGAACTTGAAAGCTTGTGAATGAACCGATTGTGAGAGAGCAAGGACACGAAGTTGGGCGCAGGCTTTGAGGACAAACGGGATGGTGTGGAAGTCAGGGGGAACAGAGAGACGGCGCGACAGGGTAAAGATTTGGAGGGCGCAGAGAGGCGTGGAAAGAAGAGTGTGAACTCGAATGAGGTTATTATACGAGAACGTTGATGGGTTTGGAATGGAACGGAAAACAGAGAGTGCATAGCTCGATGGGTTGAAAGTGGCGGATTGGGCGAGGTTGGTGGGTTTGAGAATGGAAGCAAAGGTGTGGAGAATGGTATTCAAGAAAGGTGAAGGATGAAGGAAGAGGAGACCTGAAGTAGTGGAGTGAGCATGAAGCTGATGGAGCTGATTGATGAATTTGCATTGCTTTATCACATATAAGAGATTCATGTAACCCAGCTAATCAGAGTGAAATTTCATGTTTAGTATCAGCATATGAACTGACTCATCCGTGGCCTGGCGGCAGAATCAGAGTGAAATCATCCATCGCGACGGTGAAGGGGAAAAATAAAACTGAAAGTAAAAACGTGAATGGCAGGTTTCAAACCTGAGCGAGCAGAGCCCACATGATTTCTAGTCATGCCCGATAGCCACTCCGGCTCGTCCACCTCGTTGACATATTTGGTAAATAGTTTTTAGTGGGACTAAAGTATGTTGATATTATCATGACAGAATAGACGAGAGGGAAAACAAAATTGCTGACTCTCCTTGGCGGCCTTGTTGGGGACAGAATCTCCGACGTCTCCCTCAACGCCGGGATGGAGAATTCCTCAAAATCCGACCACCCAGCGGCCCCAAGTGACTCCAAACAGTGAGTGAGCTCGATATCCGAAGCATTAGTGATAGTACATGAGAAGGATACGGGGAACAAAGAGAAAGCGAAGGAGCGAAGATAAAAGAGGATGCAAGAGATATCGAATCTCAAGACCATTCCCTGTACTTATCACCAGAAGTTGGATTATTTGCTCCCTTATTTTATTTTCAAAATAGAATATTTTTTTGTGTTTTGTCGCCGTTGGATTTATGACGGCTCGATGCATCAAAACCAACATACGCTGGATCCTATCATCCGAAAAATCCACCTACAGCTCATACTCTATTAGATGTCAAGTGTTAAAAATTATATGGCAGTGAACTTTGTAAGGATAGGAACTCACTGCGTGGCAAAACTTGAAAAGTTCTGGATGTCTAAATGCATAAGTCTTAGAGCATGTTTGTTAATCAATTCTAAAAATTAATTTAACACAAATTGAGATAAAACTCTCTCACATATTTACCTCGGATTATGTGAAATCACTTTTTAAATTAAGATTTTGTTGCTTCCTAAATAAACTCTTAATGTCTTTCTAACGGAATAGTTGAATTTGACCTGATAATATTGATACTAGGCAGGCATGTAAATCTGGCTATCTGTACTTTTTTCTTTACAAAAAAAAAACCATAACTGCTGCTTACACTTTACAATAATTCAGAATCTGACCCGCACTACTTGGCATTCGATTTTTTTTAAAAAAAAAATAAAATTGGCACAATCGCAGGTGGTGGTCTAAGGAAACAATTACGGTGGGTACTGGTGGAAACAGAGGCATTGGATTTGAGATTTGTAGACAACTTGCTGGAAACGGATTGACGGTTATATTAACATCAAGGTATGCAAGTGCCGGTTGTGAGGCAGTTAAGGTCTTGCGAGAAGGTGGTCTTAGCGTGGTTTCACATCAACTGGATGTATTAGGAACTAGGAAGTAAAGCGGGCCCTCGATTTATGTTTTCTAAACAATATTATTATCTGCTGGTAAACAATGCAGGAGTTAATTTCAATCTTGGGTTTGATAACTCTGTTGAAAATGCCTTTAAGGTTATTGAAACAAATTATTATGGCGTTAAGAAAATGACTGAAACTATGATCCCATTCATAAAGCCTTCCACTAAAGGTGCTCGTATTGTTACTGTGAGCTCACATCTTGGTAGACTAAATGGCAGACGCATAGTGAAAAATTCTTTTATGTTGCTTCCGGAAAATACATCTTTTCTGTGTTATATACGAACATGTATGTATGTATGTATGTATGTAATATGTGTCTGTGAATGGTGAAGCAATTTCTGGTGATTAATCCTGAAGCAAAGTTTATCTGCATCTTTAATTTCTTCCCTTGTTAACACTTTCTTCTGGTAATTTTGCTATTTTTTGGCTATTGCTCTTCCTGTTTTCATACACTAATATTACTTGAAATTAACTTTCAAACAAGGTTGAAATTTGAAAGTGTTAGATAAGCATTAGACTTCATGACACATCAGAATTCCTGTGGCCACTCCTATACTTCATTTTCCCTTAACTGATGTGTTACACTGAAAAATTCATATAACATACGGCCTTTCGTTTTGTTTCACGTGTCTGCCATTTACGTATGTGATCTGTGTCTAGTGGCAATATCTTCTTGTTAGCTGCTTTAGGTATAATAGAGCCAGTGGTTCCTTATACAACTTGTTATAGGTTGTAACCAAAAGAAAAGACTGATTATGAGTTGCTTGACCGACAGAGAAGCGGTAATGTGGCCTTGAGGGAGCAACTGGATGACGAAGAAACCCTTTCAGAGGAACTGGTTGACAGGACTGTGTCCACTTTCCTGCAACAAGTAGAAGATGGAACCTGGACATCAAATGGTTGGCCTCAAAACTTCACTGACTACTCAGTGTCAAAACTTGCAGTTAATGCTTATACTAGACTTATGGCAAGAAAGCAGTCTGAGCGAGCCCAGGGTCATAAGATTTACATCAATTGCTATTGCCCTGGCTGGGTGAAGACTGCTATTACTGGTTATGCAGGAAATAACACTGCTGAGGAAGGAGCTGATACTGCAGTATGGCTTGCCCTTCTTCCTGACCAACCTGCATCTGGCAAATTCTTTGCAGAAAGGCGGGAGATTAAATTTTAAGCAATTTGGATCTTGAGGAATCATTTTGCAACCAACTTTAGAAGCTGAAAAGGAAAATCAATTTTGAAAGCTTATTCACGTATTGCGTTTATGTGTGTTTTGTATATTCCCTCCACAAGGTTACCATTTACCAGTGTGCTAATCCATAATATCATTTTGGTTTTTAAATTCTTGGATAAGATGGTTGCAAGTTTGTCTAATTAATTTTGATTTTACTTTTTATCCGTTGTGTATATATTTTTCCATTTTGTAGATATTAGCAAAAGATTTAAGTTTATGATGAAATTTAATTTAGAGTTTTTATAACACATGAAAAATATAGTACTTTGTTGGATCAATATAAAAAGAATAGTTTCTCAGATAGATCACTTCTGATATATTTTTTTTTATCAAAACTGAAAAAAATATTGAAATTCATTTCTGCAAATGATTTATAAAGGAGAAAACTTAACTCCAGCTCCTTAGCTCTGGACATCCATTTTGTTTGGTTCAGATGGTTTACAACTTCACACGTACTATAATGTAACGACTCACTGAGTTATCTCGATATGTAAGAAGAGCCGCATTTTCATAACTAAAAATTTTATATTTTGAAATGGCTCTTGTGATAGATCCTTCCTCACTCTTTTTTGTTTTGGTGAATAACACACAATCTTGGTCCTTGGCATTTTTGCCAATAAATAGATTAGCAGAATTAAAGTAGATAATGCAGCTATGCGAAGAAAATAGCTTCCAGGAGTCTATATAAACCTTTACACATGGATGCTAGAAATTCATACAATTTCAGCGACCAAGAAAACAAGGACCTATTTATTGGTTGTTACTTGTAATATCGACAGTAAGACATTACTGATGACTGACTTAGGATCTAAGAAAATGGGTATTGCAACGGTAAGGTAAAGCAATTACAAATATTGAATGAAAGGCGCAATTTGGGGTTATTCCACAATGATTTAAGGCCATTCTCTTCAATGCTCTCAATTTCCTGACTCTTGCCTAGTAGCTCCGCTGTAGCTTCATTAAAGTATAACAAGAAGACTAGCTGGGGAAGCTGGTCACTTCCTCTCAAAAAGATCCTGAAACAAGATAGATTCCATGAGGATTTTTTTTTTTTCATTCTTGCAAGATGAATGAACCCTCTATTCTTCTCTCCATGGACGGTGGAGGGGGGAAATTCAAGGGAGAAAACGTATCGTTGAAACTGGAGGTTGGTGCAGGCTTGAACTCATAAGGTCCTTCCTTCGGACCCCAAACCTGCAATCAGGTACACAAGTATATACAAGGTTAAATCATTTTCTCTCAGAAGAATGCCTACCTACAAGTAGCCATTCCGGTGACCCATTTCTACATACTAGATAAAAAATTTGCACAATTAGCTACAAAACTTACTTGATTTCCATCGTCATCGTAGCCTCTATCCCAGGTATGTATCTCCTTATTTTTCATGACTGCAAGTTCTGTAGAACAGTAGGATGCTCCATTCTGCAATAACAAAGGCAAAAAATTTCAAAGTTGAAGTTCAACAAAAGCTTTTACAGTACCAAGGATTTTAAATCTGTATAATATATTCAACAAATCATCAGCAAACCATCTTGTACAGAGAAAAGCGGTACATAAGACTGGGGAAAGGGGAGGGGATGAGTTCTGGAAAGCAATAATTTTACTTCAAATTACCCATGAATTAGGAAACCCGCCAGGAGGGGTTGAACCTTCATATAAGCAGCGTTTTCCACGTGGACAACGCTTGAGATGTATTGTTGTCAAATGCTCTGCAATGTCCTGCAAACCACACTACACTTACTCAGAAGACAACCATGCCCATGCAGTATATGAATGCCATCCATAGCTAAAATCACCTCCATAACATACTTGATACTTATTTATCTTACAATTTAAAATTCTAAGATCTTTTTCATCTTTTGGCTGTGTATTATGTCTCGTAAATTTTTTTATTCAGTAAACTTCTATAATGTTTTACTAAGACCGTAAGATTTTCATTTTTGTCCTAAACAAGATTCAGTTCTCTAATGAATCTCTTCAAGTTTCGATTAAGTAATATTGTATGAAATAAATATACACGCCGTATTGCTGAAAATCAGATAAAATTAAATAACGTTCAGAAAAGTTTGTATGGCCTTAGGCGCTTAAACTAGGATCCTGGAATTGACATGATTGAGTGCTTACCCCAATGACTTCTTCTTGCTGTGGACGCTGATCCTTTGAGCGATCACAAAAATTCTTGTACTCCTCCATGTCTCTAATGGCATATGTACTTAACTACAAATAGTAGAAGCTAGTATTCAGGCACTAATTCAAAGCAACATATAATGTCCTTTAATTAGCAGGAATAAGAATACAAATACAGTCATCTTCTAAATATGAGTATTCAGCTTCCTCTATCAGAAGTTCGACAAAACCTAGTTACATCTTAGACCACTTGCTTTTAGAAGCCACCCCAAGTTCCATACAAATAAATGCAAACAGCTAAAAGACTCACAAAAAGGACATCTTTAAAGTGTTCGCATACTAACCTCAACATCACATTTCAATTCTTTTGGACAAGGTTTCACCATGAAAAACCTCTGCAAGAAGATGATAGATGATAATTTAGATGATGCATAACCGGGAAAACCAAAAATAATAAGGTGCAATGCGGCAGAATTCCCAGATAGTCAACATTGTGGAGTAGTTTGCTCATGTTCAGGTTTCTCTTTTTGTTTTTCCCACCTTTTCTTTGCAACAGGTTCATGTTATAATTTCAAGTATTAAGAAAGAGTGAAAATAAATTTAAACAGAAATTCTCATAAGACGTGTACTACCTGCCGAAAGGGCTTTTGTGGAGTCCTCCAAAATGCCTATCAGCACAGAAAAATATTCGTTGAGCAACTTACGAGATTTAGAACCGAAAGAGGAAAAATTATTCTCAATGAAGATGCTAATGGACTTGTATCATATTCACCTGCTCAAAATACAGGACCTTTGAACCATCCACTAGTTCTGCCGCAGGGCATGTGAGCATTCTGGGAAAATTATAGATAAAAATGATAGATTTATGGGTGGCTTTCTTCTCCAAAAACAAATGTAGAAAATAAATTCGGTCATCAGCCCCCTCCCTTTTCTTTTTCTCAAACTGAAAACTTTACAGAGGGAATCGTGGAGAAATTATGGTTCCAGGGAATGCAACTTCGGAAACGGTGAAAAGTTTAGGTATTATAAAGATACTGAAACTAACTGTAATCTGAAACTTCTGGAAGTAAAATAGGCAATACAGAAGCTCCTAAAGTACAGATAATGGTAACAACGCCAATCAGAAACAGAAAATAATGAATAACATACCTGATATTGAAATAATTATCGGGGTCTCTGGAAGCTTGCTCTTTTGAATACTACACCGAAAAGTTTTCAAAACTTAAGCAGAGACATAGAGAAAAGGATCATTTAGCGCGTGCACATACACGCACAACAAACAACAGGTGCAGTAAAGAGGGCAAATAGAAGCAGATTATTAACCTTTTCGCCGACGAGAGACTGAGAGACAATACGAGCATGGTCCCAACGTGTGGTAGACTTACTTAGTCGCTTCACCAGAAGTGCACCACCAAGGAGTATTAGAGTCTTCACCACCAGTCCCCGAGCACGGTTCCAGCCATTGGAATCGTTCGAATCCGACTCTTTACCCATGTAAAATGTTGTACTGTACAAATAATAATCCGCGAAATTGATGAATCATCCAAACCTTGCTATTCTTAATACATCAGTAACCGCCTTCATCTTCAGCCAAATTTACGTCAATTCCCACGACGAGAAGACGGAAGCACATAAAGAATCTGGAAACTTTGCAGGTGAAGCAGAAGACGCTTAAAGAAGAAAACCAAATAAGCTAGTTAAATTGAAATTACAGGAGTAGAAGCACAGGGAGGGATTCCTTGCAGCCTAGCTACTTCGACAATCTTCACTTGCCTGAGAAAGGATCCAGAGGTGGAGCCACAGACCTCAGCTTTTTGTAAGATCACCATCGGCCGTCAATTGCGTTAACAAGGATTAGTCTAAAATATGATGACAAAAGTTACAAGAAGGAATAAAATGTAAAAATACCACTTAAATTGAAATAAATAACAGGGTAAAATTGTAAATTTAGTTATAAATTATTAACCAAAGTATCGGGCACAATTAATTTTTGAAAAATGTAAATTTAATAATAATAAATTAATAAAAGTGTAAATTTAACATCATTAACTCTCTGGTTCTATTAACCAATTGTTATATTTTACTATTTTTAAGGGTTTATAGTTTAGTTTTAGAATTATTTAGGTAATCAAAATTATTCATATTTGTTTAACTTCCTTTATAAAAGTTACTCTAAATAATTTTACCTTTCTAATGGTAATCAAAATTACCCAGACACGGCCTCACATGTCGTCGGTGTGTTGGATCGTTGGGATCTTTAGTTGACTGCATTTTGAGTTGGTCTTCTTTATTGGGTCTTGATCTGGTCTGATCCAAGTTATTTTTTAGGTATACAACTACAAAAAATTTCTCATGATTTAGAAATGGGAGTAGGATTATGCAAAGTGAATTAATCGATTTAAAAATTTTAAAATATTAAACGAGTTAGTACACAGCATAATTGATTATTAAAATAGATGAATTAGAAGCCACTGATCTAATGCAAGGCAGCCATTGAATGTTTGGCCCATGAACTCATTCCCCAGTCAGATCGTGCTTCATGAGAATTAAACCATGGATATCTCGTGGAATATGGTTAGTGAGAGAGATAATTGGAATTGCCCACATATTTTGAAAATCTATCATCAATTTTATAATCACCTTTATTATGATTCTAATTAGTATTTATATTATTTGTTAAATAAATGATTTTATTTCCTATTTCTGGAGTTTCTCTTCCTCCAAAATTATAAGGACTAGCTTGCCTATAGCTCCACCAATAAAGCAAAACCTACTCTCATTTATACGCATGCTGATAAATTGAATAAAGTTGATGTTCTAATAGAGATTTCCTCTAATTCTCTCCTTACTCTTACTTCACCTGCTTTATATTAACGGTATAAATTATTTTTTTAAAATCTATAAAATAAATATATGAAAGAAGTTTTATTTTTAAAGTGTGTGAACATGTAACCCAAGGCAAACATACTTAATATCAGATTTCTTTTCTTCCTTCCCCCTATTAGGAAAGCAAGTTTCACATATAGAAGAAGACAAACAGAGGATAGATACAACTAAAAGTCACCCAAAACAAAGTAGTACTACTATAGATGTCTCGAGAAGCTTATACAAGCCTAGTACCAATATTCTAATTTAGACAGCATTTTGAAAATGCAGTTTCTGACAGCCCTCCATAATCGCAACAACAATGGCCAGGCGGCCAGATTTTATTCAATTATTTTCTTGCAAAAGAAACGAACTCAAACATCCCTAAACCATGAAGAAGGAGCTACTGATTCCCAGCAACAGGACCATCTCGACCTTTCTTTATATCATCCCAACCTCTTACCCATGGCTGGCCAGGCGTTGCTCTTGTTTCAGGGGCAGCATGGCTATCAAGGTTCTTCTTCACTCCTTCACGCATAGCAACGAAGACCTACAAGGCAACACATGGTTGGTACGAGAATTGTATCCCCATAGGAAAAAAAAAAACACACAGGTGATGAAAATCTGAATTGGAATTTCATCATTAAACTCATCACGAGAAACTCACTGGATTTGAGTTGATTGCTTCTGGGGGTTGCTCTTGCCCGGATACCCATTTCCATAAATCCGGATTCTCCTGCAAAATGTTAACGTTTGAGTTTTCATAGAAGCATTGCTCTCATTCCAAATTTCATGTTCTATAGAACAAAACACCCTCTAGCTTTGGACTTTGGAAATTTTCTTTTATGATGCTGATTGATTAACTAAATTAGGATTCTCTTCCCAAATCAGATTCCAGACGTGAACAACTCTCTCCTACCATGATGATGTTTTATTAGATATCAGTGGCAGAAAGAGAGTCCATGAGGGGGATTATGATGCTAAGTAGCAAAATTAAATATTTAGCAGGCATGCACACTCATTCAAAGAGACATAGACACATAAGAGCAACAGCAGATGGTGAAAAACACTTGATCCCTAAAAATACAGCAACCAGGCCAGATAGAACGTAATAAATTCTTCCATTATCTTATTATTAAAAAAAAATTAAAGATAACTGAAAATACCATGTCCAGAACATGAATGAGATCTTTAATCCGATTTTCATCCAGGGAATTGATATTCTCCTCCACCCATTTGCCGAGGAGCAAGTCCAGTTCTAGGAATCCTCGTTGTTTGCTTCTATACAACAGTCTACACATAAATTGAAACGCGAAGTAAATCAATATCTCAACTCTATCGTAAAACCGAAAAATGGAGGAATGCATTCGATAGAATGGGGGAGAAATGCGGAAAAGGCGGAGGGATTCTAGAATCGAACCTATTAAACAAGCGCCTTTTGCTTTCTTCGTTGGACAAGTCTATATTAAGCGATTGAGATTCATTACTCTGGGAAGTGAATCGAGTAGACAAAGCATATCCATAACAAGGACTGAAAACAAAAAACAATAACCCCCACTTCCATCAGAGAATGATTAGAAAAGAAACACCAATCAGAGCTTAAATTCAAAGGGAAAATATATGGTTTGTAAGGAGAACCTGAGAAGGGGACTTGAAGCAGGTTGGATAGAGCTCGTATGAGGAGTAGACGCATAGTTGAGCACCCGAGAAACGTTAATTACAAGCCTTCGCAAATTCGCCATTATAATCAGATTGAGGTTTCTGCAGAACCTAAACCCACGATCCCTGGCTTGTTTAGCCGCTGGAGGCTAAAGGTTTGGCCTTTAGCGGTATTTAAATCGGCAGCGCTGTTACAAACAATCGTATCGCCAACCAAAAGAGAAGCAAAGGGATTGCACCATTTGTGAACAATTCTTCATTTGTTCTTATGGAAAGTTGGAAATGAAGCAGAGAAGAGGCAGGGCGGCGACTGTCGTGTCACTTCTTCGTCCACGGGGCTCGCTGTGAGGGAATTTAGAGCGTTGGATTAATCGGATGTTTGCCACAGTGACACGAAGCAGATGCCACGTTGGACCTTGCTTATGTACCAGTGGCCATTGCGGACCTCACCCATGCCAGCAATTGGAACCTCCAAAAAATCAAGGCCAAGGTGAAGCTGACCGGCCAGCTCATGAATCTCTAGCTGAGATCGTCGTTGCCCTCTCTTCGTGTAATCTTCCTTGGTCGCAAAAACCATCCTCTCTTCATGATCGTCGTGTCAACTCCTTGGTTGCCGTCATCTCTTCACGGTCGTTGCTCGTGGACAAAGATGGGGAGGGAGGCAAATTGGGTTGCCGGAGGATGGACTTTCAGCTTAACGATGGTTTGACAGTGGAGACATGGGCTAGGTGCTGATGTGTGACAATAATCCAGGTGGCACTCTTTGGCTAGAAGACTGGATAGGCTCCTGGAAGCTATGTTCTTCATGTAGTTGCATCATCTACTTTCATTCTGCTATCTATTTATTGGCAAAAGAGCCAAGGACCGGATTGCTTGTTATTCACCCAAAAAAAAAAAGTGTAATACCATTTCAAAATATAAAATGTGTAGTTATGAAAATGCGGCTTTTCCTACAGATCGAGATAACCAGTGAGACATTATATTATAGTATGTGCAAAGTTGTAAACCACGAGCGGTGGGGAGAAAAATATGAAGTGAACCAGCAATGCCGACGGATACAGGCTTGCTTGGGAGGGAGACGTATGGAAATTCGGAGTGCTCTTGAAGTGAGATGATAATGGTGTCGATTGGGATGAAGAAGGATAGCACTTAGAAGAATGAACATTTCGAAGCAAAAGGATGGACAGCCACCAGATTCAACATGGGCTGCGGGTAACGAAGGAGGCCTGGTTGTGTGTGTGTCACTCACTGGATTTGTTTATTACTTCAACAAATATATGCTAAACATTTATTACTTGAATGCTCCTCAACATCCTCAACGTAAGGCTTAGCTAATTAAGTTAATTAAATTAGTTAATATAATGTTTATTTTAAATCACCTTAATTATTTTCTTCAATTCCCTCCATCCTCACTCTTGTTTGATTATTATCAATAAATGAAATTTGAAAAAATTGATAAATACAAAAAATGAGTATTGCCTCTAGAATCAAGATCAAGTTATGTATTAAAGACCAGAGGCGTTTGTTAAATTTCATTTGATAATATATGGCATTCGTGTAAATGAAAGCTTGGCCATAGAAAAAGCAAATGAAAGAAAAATGCGCGGTTGTTGGAGGGCATGAGGGTCAACACACGATCGATTGGAAATGAACCAGTTGTTAGTATAAATCATACGGGAGAAAGACAGAAGCCATAAGTAATCATTATTAGCTTTGCAATTATACCACCAGCTAACCTCAAGCTTTTTCAAGAATCAAAACCCCTAATTGAGTGGTGATTAAAGACACAAACTTTTGCACCTTCCTTTTATGCCCACAATAAGGGCAGGGGATGAAGAAACGTGCAGTGAAAGGAAGGTCAAAAGCAAGGTATGACAACGAAAGAAAACTCCATCGTAGCGGCAAATGGACAACATAACTCATATATTGTCTGGAAAAATTATCAAAATTTACAATGAAAATTGAAACAAGCATCTGAATTACAACCAACCAACCCCTATGGACACTTGGAGGATTGACCAAGCAATTCAAAGAATCCTAATTTGTTTCGAGAAAAAACTGTCATAATAAGTACCTCTACCAAGGTTTCAGGTCACCCACAGGGCCAGCAGTCCAATTCAAAATCCTCTCCCCTGGTTTCAAGTATATGCTCTTGCCATGTGGCAATTTACGTGCAAGCCCATTCAGAACTTGATGGAAAGCATCTCCTGGCTGAGCAGGCTGAGGGAATAACATAGCTTGCTTCATGGAAGGGTTTGCGAGCAATCTCTGCTTCCTTAATATTACTTCTGGTGGAATAGATGTGAGTATGGTATCCAACTTAGGGACATCCTCTTCGTCAACAAATACGCCAATCTCTTCCCATGGGATTGCATCAGCAAATGGAAGGACAATATCATCAGCAATGATAACTGGGATGCAGCCAAAAATCACAGCTTCAACCAATCTAGGACTCCAAGGGGCCCAGCCAAGTGGACACAGACAAAACACGGCTCGTTGCATGTCTTCATAATACGTGGTTGGATGCTCGGTGGAAATGTCAAAAAGTGGGTTGTCCTTAAAGTTCTCCCACACTGCTGCTCTTGCACCTCTGTAAATTTTCAAGATACAATCACTTTATGAAAACACCAGACTTCAAGCACATTTTTCCTTCATGTTTAAATGGAATCTCAAGAACCAACTTTTGATCACCAAAGGACTAAGATCCAATTTGGATGGCTAGCTTTAATAATTCAATCATAATAACTAAATACATCAATTAAATTCTACTTGCATTTTCAATCATAGGATGCAACTGCATTCTTAAGCATATATGCTTTGAAAATAATATAAGACCTACCTTGCATAGTAACCGCCTTCAGGGTCATTTCCAACATCATAAAACAATCCTCGAAAGTAAACAAAAATGGATCTGGGAGTCTTTTCGGGAATTAAGTGGGTATGCATTTTCTGAGGTGGAGCATATGGAGGAATGGTGATTGAGCCCTCTTTCAGGCAGACATGATGCCTTTGTCCAAATGTCTGAACCAAGGTAGCACGCTGTAGCAATGGCAGAATTCCTCTTTCAATAGCCTTCTCTTCCTGAAACAAAATAACATGACGAGAATTTTCACTTTCATCTACCATACTAACAAAGGAATCTGATATACTTGTAAAATATTACTTCGTACACACAAGAAATTAAAATATAGTTTCTTACTTGATAATGGAAACATGCACCGAAGTCATGAGGAACCACAAAGAAATGATCTGCCCCTTCTGTCCGGTTCCAATAAGGCCAGTTTGAAGAAATAAGCTGTATAGCACTTCTCATCATTCTCGGAGATTTAAAAGGTAAAGGAAGTCCATTAGGTGTCAAATCACAGGTGGTGTATACTGGGGTGTAAAACCAATCAGCTTCTTCAGGATTAAGGGTTCGAACAGGACTAGACAAGAGAAACCTATGCATAAAGATCTCAGCTGCAAACATATGAGTGAGGCATCTTGGATCCTTTTGAAGAATTTTCTTATTATATTTGCTAGGCAGTTCATAAACAAAAACCTTCAACCTTCCCACTGGATCATCTTCTAGTACATCACCAGCACTACCTGCAATTGATCAACCATATGATTAGTCTTGGTTAAACAGAGCAAACATAATATTGATTCTGAAGTAGTTCTGATCACACAGAAGTTTAGCAGATTTGTATTTGCGTCAGGTTTATCACTACAACCAGTTTCATTAAGAAAGGCTTTGAGAAATTGTAGAGACTTCTGCTTATCAACGATTAAAATTAAAATTTCAAGCAACCATGCATGTACCTGTATAGGTAGACCCATAATCATCAAAATAAACAGCAAACACCAAATCAAATTTGAAGGACTACAAGTATTCAAACTCATGTCTCACTTCCACAACAACATAAAAGAGCCACCTTCACATATATCAGATTAATTAGAGCATTTAACTTTACTTCACTCATCTTTCTTTACCTTGGTGATATGTAGTGCCCCAATATTGCATCGCTTCAATAACAATTAACAATACAGTTGGTTGTTGAAAAAAAATATCACGACACATAAGCAATGACTGACATTTTCCTTCGCTCTTGCACGAAATTAGAGCTTTGTTTCTAACAGCCAGTTTGGTAGAAAGAACGTATTATGATGGAAAGGAATGAAGGAGACTCATGCTCCATCTTACCATGTAGCCTTTAAAATGTCTGCAAACCATGCGATTATAATTTTTCTAAAGCTCTTCAGATGATTGCTGACATTGGCTCAAGATGAATAACCAAGAGGAAAAGGGTCGGAAACAATATACACGTCTCCCCATAAACCTCTAATTCCATATATCAAAGTAATACATTTTCTTTGACACAGATAAAGGGTATGATTTGGCTGGGCACGACCTCACTAAGTGAACAGAACGCTTTAAAAAAAAGTCCATTGAAGAGACTGATAATTTATGTAATATATTATCTGTTACAACTGAAGCAGCTTCAAAACGTCAGTTCCAAACGTTTTACGGTCCATACTAAGTGTTGGAGTCACGCCCGCCCATATTAAACCAACAATTAAATTCAATGTGCAGGATCTAACTAGCACGCTACCTCAAAATGTGATTCTAGGACTGTGGTGTTTCACGCGATGCTCAAGAATCAAAGATCTATATCGAGACCACTATACGTAAATTTAGCAAAAACCAAAAAGAAAGTCAACAGCTTATACAGATATCCGAGTGAAGCTCAATCTAAAGTAGATCTTAATTGAGTACACGTCAGAAGAACCCGGAAGAGCACCATTGAAGACTACAACTCTAAAGGATTCAATCATGACCAAAATAAAATCGACTGTGATCAACAGCCCTAAATCAAGGGGAAGACGGCAAAACTACAGAGATAAAAAAAGAACTTGGAGATTAAATAAATCGTAAAACGAAATGGATCAATAAAAGGTAATGCACCTGAAATTCTTTCAGTAGGTTGATTTCGACCCCGCTCCACTGCACCACTTGTACAGAGAAAAGCAACACAAAGAAGCCCAACTAAACCCCATTTCCAAATATTCATTTTGAATTGTTGATTCCCCAGGAAGTTTTTGTTTTGAGGAATCTCACTGGTAGACACAGAAGAAGAATGAAGGCGGGTCACAAATATAGACGAATGGAAGGAAGTCAATTCTAGTCAGCAGGAGGAGGAGGAGGTTAAGACGTCACACGGCAAAGTAGTTGTGGGAGATTTCTTAGCATTTGGGCTTATGAGGCTCCGCTTGAAGAAAGGGATTATTGGGTTTTTCGCAGCTACAACGAGAGAGAAGGATTTGGCGGAATAAGAGAGATAGAATATTGGCTTTGAAGAAAAAAAGTTACAAGGGTTTCAACTACTCTGAAAATTAACGTGAGGAATGGTGGATTATTGAAGAAGGAGAAGCAACTGGATTTGAAAATTTCAGATTCCTTCGATTTCTTTATCGGCGGGTGGATGGGCAGTCCATCTCAGACTACCATATACACAACTAAACCCAGCTACGTCACCCTGTGAAGTTCAACCTTTGTCGTCTGTCTTCTACTATTTCTTCAACCCGTGCCGTCCTTCCACGTGTGAAATTGTTTTTGTTCAGAATTTATGTTTAAATTGACCTGACTAAAATTCTTCGTATTTAATTATTACAAGTTATAAAATTTTACCATAAAAAGCAAATCTGGAGGCACAGAAGGTCTACATTTCTTCCCATGTTTCGCTGCGTAATTTATCGCATGAATCCCGCATTTAACAGAAATTTCCAGACACATTTATATTTCCCATTGTTCATTATATGTAATGTGTATCACTATTCACTACCAATTCCTTTGAAAATTTGAAGCTTTTCAATTTTTTTTTTGCCCGATGAAGCTTTTCAATTAAAAGAAACTAATTTGTGAACTGGAGGGAGGTAGTATATTATAATCAAGCATGTTTGTGGACTGTATAGAATCTAAAATAAATTTGAAAAAATGACGATGAGTTTATGTGTAAGAAATTTTACGATTAAACAGTCTTATAAAATCGCATAATTATTTTTAAATTCTATAAAATTTTTAATGTACTAAGATATGGTTGTAACTAACAACTTCATTTCAATACATGAAATTATTAACTGGTTTTGACAGTAAATACGCGATTTTATAGGAATATTTAATCATAAAATCACTTATACAGGATTTCATCGTAATTCTCCTAATAAATTTCAGGCAAAAAAAAAAGAATAAATTGGACTATTCTATAACTCATCCGCTGTGTGATTTGATACAGGATTAATACTAATTTATACTCGTCTATACATTCCATTACCCTTCTTATCATATTCATACGGCATGGATGAGGAAATAGGATGTATTAAATGAGAATAGAGTTAAAAAAAATTATTGAATTTTAAAAATAAAACTGGTAAAATTTATGATTTTTTTTATTCATGCGAAAAGTGGTTTACAGATAAGCCGAGAAGAATATGCTTCATTATTTAAATAGTACAAATTCTATAAATATGACATTAATTTACATCCGCTTTACAAATTTACTAAATGAGTCTCAGGAATTTTTTTCAAACACATCCAACAATGCTACGACTAATTTAAAAGGGCACCGCCGTACACTGTCCATGATAATCTTCTCACAAATATTCCAATTGAAATTTGTTTCCTCATAATTAATATCAAAAGTATCAATTTAACATGATTTAAACATTTTGTCTCATCCAAATAAAAACATTTCCCAAGCCTCTCTCATCCAGCTCTTCGACCATACCCGGTAACCCAACAGCCCAGCTATAGCTGGCGAGTAAGGGCCTAAACTGTCTGTGAAGCCCATTTTAAAACTTTTACAATCCAATGGGCCACTTGAGACTTGTTCTTGTGGTCCAATGGAGGCCTTAAAAAATGTTTGCAAATGAAAGGAGAAGGGATTACGAAGAGCTCACCCCCATTTAAATTAACATCTACATATCACAAGTAAACGTGGATCAAATTTATAAGGAATTGACTCTCATCTGTGAGACTATAAGTTCAAATTTCATTGCATATATAAGAATTTTATTGATGGATGATCTGTAAATCGTCTGTAAACCTAGAAATGTGTCCAGTTTTTTATAAGCTGTAATAGCACAACTCACATGAACTTTTTCTTATGTATAACAAAAGCATCCACTGTCGTTTTGAGCCACACTTTGGTTTCACCATCTTGCGCTTGAGTTTGAAGGTTAGTGTTACCAATAATCATAGTGTATATATAAAGAAAGCTTGTGACGTATCAAATAGAATGCATGTAGATGTAGGCATATGTATGGATGAAGGCAGGTTGGCAGAAAGGAGGAGAGGAGGGTATGTACGCCAAAAGAGAAAAAGGGGAATGAAGCGCGTGGGGATCCACAAGAGGGCAGCCACGTCATCACCATCCATCATAGTGCCAATCACCCCTTCTCAACGTCTCCACGTGCGTCCCTCGCCTCCTCATGACCCCCTTACCTATTGGCTATTGCTCAGTCATTCTGCTACTCCATACAAATATTTCTTTTGGTGAATCCCTCCCTCATGTTCTTTTAATAGAATGTAATTTTAAAAATCTCTGTAATAAACAAAATAGAATTCAATATATACATTTAAACAAACTAGTGCATGCCGAAGATGACCTGCCGGTGATGTCCCCTAGCCTAAAATATCAAGCGTCTTTTTTTTCAAAAAAAAAAAATAATCTTATTAAACAATCCATGCAGTGCACAACTCCATATTTAACAAAATATACAAATTATTATTTAACCATTCTCAGTAACTTTAAAATAACATACTACGAAATTGTTTGGAATAAATAACTAATCATGCAGCCTATTATCACGATGTGAGGTTACCAAAGTTGAATGATTTTATTTTTTCAGAATTACTGGAGGGAACATAAATGACCTTAAACTCAACCCTACGCGCTCGCCACTGGTAAAAGCATGAACCCACCAGTCCCGTCCTCCACTACCACCACCACTTACATCCCTTCCCTCCTCCTTCGTCCATCTTCTCTCTCTCACCGTTTCGTTGCAGGTCGGAGCGACCACTCGTAATATCCATCCGTACTCGGAGGTGCCATCTCTCTCTCTCCCTCTCCCCCCCCCCTCTGTGCGCGCATCAGATCAGAGGCCTAGTACTACAATTGTTGATGTAGGTTGGCGACTCATTAATACAATGGCGGAGTGATATCGGCTTTTTCACCATTCTGTATGTTTTGTCATTTCTGTCTCTGCCATCTTTGTCGCTTCGAACCCCCACCACTTTGCCTCTGCCATGCATCGCTCTTGTGCCTCCCTTTTCCATCCACGTCTTCTGCATTCTCTCCCATAGCTCAGGTTTTTTGTTTTTCCCACGCTCTCTCACCACTTTCCGGGAAAATAATCCTTTAAATTCCCCTTCTCTTATGGGAACATCAACTTTCCCGCTTCTCAAGGAACTCTTCTTCTCCACCACCATCACCGCCGCTACTGTTCTCTCTGCTGCCTCATCAGCTAGCCTTCGATTTCCGTGAAATTTTTTACTATCCTTCCCCACGGTTTTCCCGAGATGTGCATGAGCAAAGTTGAATGTTGCCATCGCCCTGCTAATTTTCCTGTTACACCCACTTGATCGAGAGTCATATATTGCTTGCGTTCTTCTTTTGGAGCTAGCTGGCTTTTGCTTCTTCCCGGATGCTTTTATTTTTGGCCTGTTTCATCTTCAACTTGCGGTTGCCTTGCCTTTTCCTTTTAGGTCCCTCTGTCATCCCTGCCCCGTGACCGTGAGTGACTCTCTCTCTCTCTCTCTCTCACAGTCTCCACGTTCAATTCAAGTCAAATCTGAGCCCCTCTCTCTCTCTCTAGAATCGACGGCGATTCGTTGACTGATTTTTTTTTCTTTCTCTCTTTTCAATTTTCAGATGATGAGATGTCTTTTTAATCAACTATATATCGTCATTTTCTGCAGATCTGTAATAATCTCTTGGCTCTCGATTCCATGGTGTTCTAGGGCTTCGAGTCGCACTCACCGCCTCACCGTGTTGCGTTTTCCTGCCAGGAGGCAACGACTGCGAACTGGACTCGTTTACTGTGCTGATATCGTTGATGGATGCGTGTTCGATCAGATTAATCGTTACATTCTTAGCGTCGTTGTTGTTGCTCTTTGGAGCGCTTCCTTTTCTTGCTGGTGAGTCTGTGCCTCTGAATCTCCCGGTGATCCATACTGCAGGCATTCCACTAAACAGATTCCTGGTTAACGTTGTGTTTTTTTCACTATTCTCATGATGTTGCTGAGCGACATCCGCGTTAGCTGCATGTTCCTTCAATTATTTTTCTTATGATTTTAGTATCCATTACAGATATGGATGCTTGGACGAGTAGCATGGATTTCAAGGAAGAAGGCGACGATCTCTCTTCTACTCATCGCAAGCTTCTTCATCATCGTGGTAATTTATATATGCAGTTTCCTTGTTTTGTTTATTTTTATTCACTATTTATAAGGGTTCTGTTGAACTTCTAAGATTGATGGGTTGGTGTGGGTGGTGAGTGGATACGTTTTACGTTTTTCCCCTTTCGATCATACACCCGGAAATAGTTGATGTTAGGCGTTATGGACTTATGGGGGGATCACGAATCAGCGGAGACATTTAGAATTTGCTTCTGAAAATGACGCCTCGGCCTGTCCGACACCATACTGTGTCTGATACGTACAAGTACGTCGTCACGCCAGAGCTTCGCTCTGGAATTGCATTTAAGAGTGGCCAATTTCTTGCAGAAACCTTCCATTGGAGATGACGACCAGAAAAAAACAAGAAGTCTTCCACCGGGGACGGTTTCCCCCCCTATGGTTATGCATATATGCTTTTGATTAGATATTTAGAGGATAATTAGAACTAAATGTACTTATTTGGATTCATGTGGAAGTGTTCGACTAAATTATGAGAATGTACCCCTGGTTAATCTGGATTTCTTTTCGGCTAAAAAGCTAGTTGTGTTTAATCAAATAATCATAGAGCACAGCTTTTGAAATGGTTTTTCCTCCACTGGAAAGTAACAGAAAAAAGCGAACTCCCGAATACAAAGAAATTCGAAAGCGAGGGGCCTGCTTTTGAGTTGTTAGTTTGCTTTGTTTCCATTTTGATACAAAGCCTCAATCGTAGTGTTTTTTTTTTTGTCATTGTGCGACTTCCTGATTAATCCCTGTATGTAATACTATGTAACATGGATGTACTGTCTAGCAGTGCAACTTTAGAAGCATGATCATTTACTGCCCCCACTTTACCATTTTCAAAGTTCATCTTTCTTTTCCTCTATTTGTTGAGTCTTGACCTCCTTTATGCTGCAGCCGCTGCTACGGCGGAGCCGAACCGAATGTGGGGCGACAAGTGCAGCAAGTCTGATATTGTAATACACCAAGGTCCCACAGCTCCTCTCCCTAGTGGCATTCCCACCTACACCGTTGAGATCATGAACCTGTGCGTTAGTGGGTGTAACATTGCTGGTATTCACCTGAACTGTGGCTGGTTCAGCTCAGCTCGTCTCATCAACCCAAATGTGTTCAAGCGCCTTCGTTACAATGACTGTCTCGTTAATGATGGGAAGGCCCTCAAGAATGGCGGTACCATCTCCTTCCAATATGCTAATACTTTCCTCTATCCTCTCTCAGTTTCTTCTGTGGTCTGTGCTTAATGACCTCATGAATAATAGAGGCCATTGTGTTTGTCAATTAGTTTTTTGGTGGGGCACATATTTTTGACATGTATATATAGAGAGAGATATAGGTATATGCCATGTTGCTTTTTCATGTGCAGGATGTGTGAGAGCTTTGAACTGTGATCTTAGAGGAATGCTTAAAATTGTTTTCTTGATAGTGACTAGGTGAAGAGATAAAGTTTTCCGACCCTAACAGTTTGACCTGTTTGCCTATTTTTGCTCCTTTTGGTATCTTATTCTTTTGGGTATCGTGTACACATTCATTAATACAGAACTGTACCAGCATTAAGTTTTTGCCGCCCTGCAAAAATTCATGGCGTGCTCCACACAACGTTTATATAGTAACTCGCCTCTTCTCATAAATATTTCATTAACTCTTGAGGGCCCTTTGGCTATGGGCATCGGAAGAAATTGATTTTTGATTTTTCATCACCGAAATGAAAAATGTTGGTACTAATTTCATTCATGATGGCTTAAATGGATAGAATTGGGAAGGTTGTCTTTTTCGGGCCACCTGGTTTGGGGAGAGTGGGTGGTCGTCACAACTCATCATGGCCTGTTTTGGATGACAAGTTTAGATAAATGATTTATTAATCTGAGAGCATGATTCTGTCGCTTAATTATTAGATTCCATCGGGTTAATCTTATTGGAAATCATAATTAGACGGGCATATTATGCAATTAAATATTGATTAAACATCTGAGTGGGGAATTGAAATCTTCAAGTGGTTCAATTATTTTACTTTGTTAACTTAAATCATGTTAAAATTTACTCTTTGATCTCTTGCTATATTTTTAGTTTCATTTTGACTATTGCACTGTTTTCTAAATTTGATTTTGGTCGTTTCTAAAATTGTATAAGAAATGGTTACGATTAAAATTTGAGATAATACTATCAACCAATCGCTAACCCGGTGATCGATCAACAACGCCAAATGAAAATGAAGTGGCACTTTGATGAACGCATCGAGTGAGGTTGAAGCCTTTCTTAAAGATAGAGATACAAAACAGAGAATGCCGAAGGAGAAAAATGGGTGCTGAATCCATTGAGAATTTTAGGTTTTTTTTTTCTTTTGTTTTTTTTTTGGTTGGGGGGGGGGGCGTTTGGTTACAATGTATGGGGCAATTTGAATATGCATGTTGAAGGCATAAAATGTAAATATCTTTTGCAGTAAAAATTTAAACCTTCATTATACTAAACCCAATGCTTGTTAATAAATTATTACTATGATTAAGTCGGAAGTACAACAAAAATGGGTATGGAGGGATGGTGAGGGTGGAGGTGGGATTTATATGAATGTATTTGAATGAACTCAACAGCTAATGTGGCTCACAAAGATTAGGGCATTATTGTTTCATTCATGCTCTCCTCCTGCCCTCTTAAATGCACATTCCTCAAACTTTGCGGATGATGACGTTAACTTGGGGCGGGTTTCACGTCCCATCCCCACAAAAAACAAAAAAGAACACCAAACCAAAAAAAAGAAGAAGGAAAAAAAAACACGCTGAGGTTTTCACTGAAAAGGACCGCACACTGCACCTTCTAAATCTAAAAAAGCAAAAAAAAAAAAAAACCGGGGGGGGGGGAAATAGAAGATTTACCGCATTTCGAGCAAAACCCCATACAAAAGTCAAATGCTCAAATGTACAGTGGAGCCCCCAAACACTTCATTCTGTTTTTTTTTTTTAAATAATGACATTATCTTCAAATCTTGTGTATCATAAAAAGGCAGGATCAATGAGCACAGCCAAATAATGAGCATATTATAGATATGTATAATGTATACGTATACGGATATTCTGATCTAGTAATTTTTTCCACATATATATGCATGTATATAATGAAAGTTTGAACGATTGACATTTTCATGGCAAAAAAAAAAACTATTGACATTTTTCCATATTTAACATAGCTTTATGTGATCACAGTTAAACTTTATTAAAATGTTTGTATATTTTTTCAAGTTTTTAAATGTTTAAAAACTATACAAACACTAATGACGTGCGTCCAAAGAGGTTGGAATCTTTTTAACTAGAAAACACACAGAACCTTTTACCCAAAAAAAAAAAAAAACACACAACCTGAAAGAGCTGACCATTTTATAACTTATAAATACTGAAAAGTGCCGTAAATAAGATACTGTTTTGCTCCATGTTGAATATTGGAGAAATTTATCTAATAGAGGAATCGTAATTAAAAGCTTACGAGATTTTAACATTAAAAGTCTAAATAGAGAAGTCATCTTTGAGGAATCAAATCAAATCATTAAATTGACCAAAAAGCAACTCACACCGTTCTCGATACGGTCCTGCCCATTGATGAAGCATAACAAGACTACCTGTATTGCATTCCTGAGGCATATCATATGATAAAAATTATTAGGAAAAGGAACTAAAATAAAAACGTGATGCACATAGATGAAATCAATCGGCCACTATCAACCCTTTGAAACCTTGTAATAAAAGAATGCAATTTTTGGGAGTCGCAATCAACACAAACGTTTCCTTTGAATATATAACTGCACGTAGACTTTTACACATGAATGCTGAAAGTAAAATGGTTTTGGCTTCAGATAATGATTTCTGTAGTTTACGGCTAACTGATGGTTTATAGATAAGCATCTCCAACTTAAGCAACTGTCTTCACAATATAGAACAAGAGCACATAACCTTCTTGGGCGAATCATCAATCTTCTTCTCTGCTCAGGAAAATAGGAACGCCAATGTTAAACTGAAAGTGTCTTAAACCTTCGAACTAAAGTGCACAAGGGCTAGTTGAAAAGGGGGGAAAATCTACAATCTTTATAACAGTTCATATTAATCACTTGATGCAGGATCTCCTATCTGATCTTCTAACTTAGGAATTGCCCTTGACATTTTTACCCACATCACCCTTTGACAGGAAAAATTTAAATCAACGGTTGCATCAATAACAGAAATGAAACTACTGGAGTACAACGATATGAGCAAGCATATCAAACTGCCAGGATGCAACATCATTTTCTCCACTGAGCTCAAGTTAGATTGGAAACAAAGAAATATCCAACAGCGATAACCTTGAAATTAGATAGGGAGTCAAAATTCAAAGCCATTAAAAGTGTAGCTATCTTCATATATAAATAGTACGAAATTACCAGCTTTAGCTTTTGATAGAGATGGCTGTACAACAACATGCATTATCATAACTCCCCCTGCAACATCACCAAATGGTACTTTACAATGGCCAACAGTTTTGTTGTTTTCCAAGATTTTACCGGAATTAATCAGTTTTATTTCATTTGCTGCCTTTGGGACGACTGTTTTACCTACAGTAGGGGAAAATTTAAAGAATCAAATGAAAGAACACCAGAAAAGAAAGAATCTAGCAGAAGAACAGAGCACCATTTGTATGTAGTCCAGAAGGTGCCTTGAGACATCCAATGATGTACTCTATCATTGATAAGCAATATGGTAACGACTCAAAGCATCCACAGGGAAAAATATTTAATAGTCCACAGTCCAACTCATAAATAAGAATTATGATTCGTAGGGGATGACCTTTTAACGGAAAAATGTCCATGCAAAGAGTTTGGCTGAGAGTTGCAGATATAGTATTTATTAATCTAATGCAAAACTAGTATATTGAGGTTTTTACTTTTCCTCAGATCATGGACTTCAAGCATATCAAGCCCATACAAACTTCAAGCAATATTTTCGTAATAGTGCAGTTACAGGCGCCCGCCTCAGGGCCTAGGGTGCTCAAGTGAGGTGCCATACACCTCTCACCTTGGGAGAGGCATTGCCTTCACATCACACTGTGCCTAAAGACACTGTCACAATCATTGCAGTAGAGATTTTGGCCATTCAAACAGGATTGAAAATGTGCCGCTCCTTGCAGTTCACGAACATCCACATCTTTTCAGATTCTCTAGAAGAGGTTAATATTTTACTTAGGGATTGAGGACCTACCCACCACTTGCGCCAAGAAGTTGAAGTAACTCGTTACTTACTATATGGAAGCTGGAAAGTAGAGTTATATCATATATTCAGAGAAAGTTTGATGTGTTTTGATATCTTGGCAAAAAAAACTCATCCAGAAAGTATCCAGACTTGTCTTCTGTTAGACGCTCCACCAAGTTGTAGAGGTTACCTCCTTCTTGAATGATCTTTTGTGAGGAGGCTAACCCCTCAGTTTAACTAGTAGCTGCTTCTTTTCCAAGTCTAGCTTGCCTTTATAATTTTTAAAAAAAAAAAGGCGCTTGCCTTTTACAACTTTTCCTCGAAAGGCATGCACCTTTTGGTCCCTTACTCAATTGAAACAGCCCAAGCCCATAAACCAGAAAACACACCTGGAATACTCAAGTCTAGAATTTTATAATAGCGTAAACTAGCAAATCTCCCTTTAAAAAATTATTGAAGAAACGTTTGACCTTCATGTTCTGTCCCACTTCCAGTTTGCAAGAAAAAGTCAACACGATATTTCAAATTACGTTTACACACACATATTTGTTTATACATCATTTTATTTCTTACTTTAGCGCCTTCATTCACTTAGGTGCCTTCGTATTATTTCTTACCCTTGAATACCCAGTTTCAAAATGCTCTACACAGAATATAATTGGCTCTAATTCCTTCTAAACATCCAAGCAATTTCTCACTTGCTTATTAATTTTAAAGCAAGGTTGCCACAGAAATTAAGAGGGAAATTCATAGGATAAAATAAAGAGGGGAAAAACACGTGTTATGGTTCTAAAAGGGAATCAAAGGCAGAGATCTTAAGTCACACTATGACTTCTATTTTTAAAAAATCAAAGCCTGTCAGCTCATATCCATGAGAGATAGAGATGAAACCAGGTGAGATCAATTTCCAAATGTGAACTGATATTCAGGTCATTACTGTTACTCTCTATCAGTATCCTTAAAGCAAGTTTGACACAGAAAATAAGAGGGAAACTCATAAAATAAAATAAAGAGGGGAAAAACACGTGTTACAGTTCTAAAAGGGAATCAAAGGCAGAGATCTTAAGTCACACTATGACTTGCATTGTTAAAAAAATCAGAGCCTGTCAGCTCATATTCCTGAGAGTTAGAGATGAAACAAGGTGACATCAATTTCCAAATGTGAACTGATATTCAGGTCCTTACTATTACTCTCTATCAGAGATATGTGGAAAAAGACGAGTCTTCGCATGTTCATGGTGAAGATAATGGAATGACTGTAACAGTCCAGATATTACTCTTTATCAGATGGGTTTCAGGCTAAACCAGGAGCTGCGTTCCTGTATGAATAAGAAATGTCACGAAATGCTAGTATCCTTAATCTTCACACCCAATCAATCGAAATCCAAGTCCCTAAGGCATAACAGATAAACGAAAAAAGAAAATGAAAGCTTTCTGCAACTTCGGTAACAATAGGGGTTACTATATTTATATCAGCAACAGCAATATAATCCTTAATCATGTGCTCATAAGTCCATACACCAAAAACTGGATTTACTTTAATGATACAATTTCCTTCGTGTCATCATTTCAATGATAGTCGTGAACACACTTTCTAGCATAAAAAAGTTAAAACATATTTCCTAGAATCCCCAAACTTAATTCATACTACCTTAAGGCGGAATTTCGTAATTCAACAATGAACTGGAATAAGGAAGCGATAAGTGTTCGTTTAAATTAGACTCACCATGTCTCGTTAAGCATAATATGCCTAAGCAGGTGACGGAATGTGTCCGACTGAAAATTAAGTAGTCAATATGAAATCACCCAACAGCCAGCTCGTAACATTTCAAACTAACTAAAAATTCTTTTATACAAACAGCGCTCAGGACTCTAAAATTGCCACTACCAAGACCTATTGAGTTGAAAATCTCAGATAAAACCAAATAATGATCGGTCCTATCACAGAGAACATATAATATGCCATCAAAAAAATTTGTGAGAGCTAAACTGACTGACACTAACCTCTGGGCCAATCGGACACAATCCTTTGCTTGAGCATGTCGACCGTGGCGGCCGATGAATACCTGAAAGGTCCCATATCGGACCCATCGTACAACCTGAACTTTATGTCAATCAAATCCTCTTCAGGCATTTGAATTGACTTCTTCAATTGTACCCACCGATCACAGACAAGTATGTCACAGCTCTTTGATCTATATCTTGTGCTTAACAATCTCACCCCCGAATACCTAAAATTCAATCGAAGTGGCTTTACTAGACAAAACATACTATATTCAAAGATCTATAATTGGATGAAGCAGTGTTTTAACACCAATAACTCAGAGAAATCAAGGCGAAAATTACCGCAATTTCAATGGTACCTTTAACAGTTTCACCGGATTTCGCCCTTTCAATTGAGGTTTTTGACTTCTGATGAGAAATCGGTGTCTGTGCTCTTTGGAGTTGCTTAAACCGTCTAACTGAAGAAGACAAAACCAAAGTCTTCACGTCTATGAACGGAAACCGAACCAAATTAAAACGACACAGTTTAACATCCTTGCCAAAACGACGCCTTTTATTCCCTGGCCATGGGGTAGTTGCAACGACGTCACTTGCATTGTCGTTGGCATTACGTTCCAACGCTTCTCCCTCGCTCCGTTCGAGTCTGAGAAATAGAAGAGTCCTGTTTCAAAAGCAGAAAAATGAAGAGGAAGAGAGAAGGCGAATGCATGGATATACTGTGGCAGACCCCAGCAAATCCCCCAGAACCACGAGACTATATTTTTCGAAACGGTAACATCATTATCGCAGAAGTTTCAAAGATTGATCAGGAAGAAACTACCAAGGCTTAGCATGTTTACGAGAAAGATAATCTTCGATTTGATTTTCCCTTTTTCTGTATGAATTTGCAGGTAGAAGGCATGTTAGACCATACTACTTCGAATTTATTGCTCACGTTAGTTCTTTTATGCATCTCTCTCCTATTTTTGGCTGCTCTCAGTGCGTGCAGTATATATCGTGTAAACCATGATTAAACCCTAAGGATGGTTGATTGCTTGAGAGCAGGTGAAAAATCGGTGGTCAGGAAAAACGATTGTAGATTTGTTTGCTGAAGAGTTTAAGGGTCGACCTTATGAATATTATGTAAGAAACATGCATAGCTTTTATTTTATTTTTAAATGAGTCTCCATTCTCTAATACGCAAGCAGTTATTCATTCAGCTTAAAGTGATGTTTTTAGAGGCTAATCGCACGTTTCTTTTAGTGATACTTTTTAATTTATACCTTTGATAGTTGACGGATATATAATCTGATTGGTCTAAAAACCTGAGAAAATATACCCGCATATTCAAGTAGGGAAATTTGATTGAATCTTATTAGGTTTAGCTCTATGAATAAGTCAAGCCACTATATAAGTTAATTGATTTTCATGTTGAACATTGTAGGTTAATGCAGTGGAATGTGGAAGGATACAGGTTGATGGTGAGATGGTTCCAGTATCATACATTGTCAAACCATCTCAAAAGATCAGTCATTTCTTACACAGGTTTCCCCTCTCCGCTTGATGCTCTGTATAAAAGGAAATGATAATTAATGGAAGTGAAACTGATATCATAATGTTTGCAGGCATGAACCGCCTGTGATGACTTCGGGTGTTTCTGTTCTTCAAAAAGAATCAGACGTGGTGACGGTTTGTAAGCCAGCATCTGTTCCTGTAAGTATGCAATGACTATAGATACCTCCCTCCTTAAAAAAATATCATTTCATGTGATATATAGTTGGAAAGGAGTATCGCCCTCTTTTTTGTTTCCTTGGTTCACTCCTGAGCACCGCCTAAAATAGTACAAAAAGGAATTTAAGGCTGGTCCCCTTCATTGCTTTTTATCGCTCTTCAAAATGGCTCTTCAAATCCTGGCATGGATTTCTTGTTAGTTACCTAATTGAAGATATATGCTTCCTGATATACTGTGTTTTATACATGCTAAAACTGTCAATTTTAGCTGTGACGTAGGTCCATCCATGTGGTCAATATCGTAAGAACACTGTCGTTGGCATCCTCCAAGCAGAGCATGGGTTGGCACCTCTATTTCGTATCCAAATTTCTAGAAATAAAATGCCTAATGTCTAATTTAATAAAATATAAATATACATATTTTGTGTGGTAAAAAAGCAATTTAGTATTGAAAGTATCTTCTTCTTGAACTAAGTTTATTTGCATACTCTTATCCTTTAGAGTTTTTCAAATTTGGTCTTTCCATCTTCCTTGACATAATCATGTCAGCGGTTCATCGACTGGATCGTCTTGTCTCTGGACTTCTCATTTTGGCCAGAAGTGCTCGGAAAGCTGATTTCTTCAGGCAACAGGTGAATCTTTTATTTTATCTCACTTTAAAATTGTAATGATTTATACAAGTTCATTTCCTTTAGTCTGCTGGCATCATGTGACTTGTCTAAACAAAATAATAATAAAGAATAAACAATGATGTTGACTCTTGTTAGTTGTGACTAAGGCTTCTGAGTGTTCACTTATGTTTGTGACGAATTTTGAAGAATGACTTTGAATTCTGAAGTGTAATGCATATTTTCTAAAAGAAGATATTGACTGTCCTGTGTTCATGGAGTGTCCAATTTCTGTGTCATGCCATCAAACTGGAAAGATAGAGATTAATGACGTTTAATTTATTTATATTTCTGTAAACAGAATCAGAATGTTATTTTTCTTTCAGTAAATTTAATTATTGAAAGTGCTTATCACTTTATCGCAGATCGAAGCTGGTTTAGTCAAGAAGCAATATATCGCAAAAGTAGTTGGTGAATTTCCAGAGGATGAGGTATTCATATATTTGAGCTTGTAATTAGAGTTATATAGGACTGTACTTTGTGTTGTGTTCATGAGATGATTAAAACCTGCAAGTATGTTATCTAGGTTGTCACCTTTGGACTTGTTTATTTATTCAGCTATCAACATATTTCTGGACATCCTTAAATCAAGCTTTTCTTAACGTTTTAGGAATTTCTCCATAATCCATGAAGTCTTTATTTTCTTTTTCAGTCAGTCAGTTTTGGCAGTCAGCTTTTAGTTTGAAGTGTTAAATGTATTGACAAGGCAAAATCATGCAGAAGGTAGAGCTGGAAAGAGAAAATTCGCATATCTGAGATATAAGTAGGCTAATTTTTAACTTCCTTTTGATTACAAAATTGCCAATATGGAAAAATTAAGATGAAATTTGTGTTGATGAATGTATTTCTAAAACATTAGTTAAAAATCAACTGTGAAAGAAGCTGTTTTCATAAAGCTTTGTTTGTGCTGTTTATGGGGTCAGTGAGAGCGATTAGTCTACGAAAGTGTTGATGGAGATGGGTGCAAATAATTAACATAATTCCTGTGTTTGTTTTTTCCCCTAATAGAACATCTGATTTATTCTTTTTCAAAACAGCTTTTCAAGTGAAAATTATTTTAGGGCGATTTTGTCTAAAAGCATTAACTATTCTTAAAAATAGAAATTTTGGATATCATCTTTAACTGATTCGTTTGTCTGATACAGGTAACTCAATATGTTATTCCAGTGAACTTACATTTGTAAAATAGATTACAGCTATAAATAGTCAAGTATTATTCTGTCAGTTAAGATTGGGATACTTCTCTCCCCATTTAACATTTTCCTTTTGATATTCATCTTCAGCAAGTTGTTGATGCCAATATAAACTATAATGCTCGAGAAGGAAGAAGCACGGCTGAGGTGAGGCTTTTTGTGGGAGAAATATAATTTATAATTTGTTAAAACTTCAGTAAATGCAAGAAAGGCTAACTATTTTGAGGGACAGAGGTGGACTAATTTCTTTTTTTCTAGTAATCTATTCTTGATTGGACTAAAACTTTTAGCATATTTTGGTACTTAAATTTAACCGTAGGACTCACATTGTCGTGCTTTATGATAATAAAAATTTGAGCCATTATTGTAACGATGCTTGTTCTAATATTTGAGTAATTATAGCAATTGTTGGAAGAAAAATAAAGTTGATGTATTCTTCCCTTGATGAATGGGGCATAGCCAAGGTGGAGGGATTGGAAGTTGATCTAAAATTACAATTCTGAGTAAAAATATCTTTCTTTTTGCAGATCAAAGACACTGCAAAGGGAAAGGCTGCCTGTACAAAATTTACTCGGATCAGCTCAAATGGCGCATGTAGCATTGTTTTATGTGAACCAATCACTGGCCGAACTCATCAAGTAAGAGCAGTAGGCCAATGGTATTTCACAATGCGTTTTATTATTAATTCCATTTAATTAGTATTTCCCCCTCTTGCCTCTCAAATGCAGATGATTGATCCTTACATTGTGGTGTATCATGTATGTGGTTGTAGTCTCCTTTTTGTGTCTTCACGCCGCACCGTCAGTCTTAGCCTCCATTACCTTTCTGTTATTTACTAGCTTTAAGCTTCTGCCTTGACATGGATGTTATACCTCATGTGGTCTATTCACTGTGACATGTTACTCACCAGTACCAGTAGTCACTTTTTCACATTCAGATGTTGGCCGATGCACTCTATGCTGTCTCTGTGTAGGCATAATTAGTATCTCTCCACCTTTTAGATAACATGTCGGTATTTGTCTGTCAATCTTTCATTCGTAAAACTGGTTGAAAGAGATGCAAGAAAGAAAATGGCATAAAAATGACACTAGTAATTTAATGCTTGAAGTCCACTATAATGACCAAAGCGATCCTACTCAACTTTTTACCATATTAACTGCAGTTGCTAATGAAATTCAGTTTTTAACTCTCACGCTTAAATGCTCAACTTCTGGTGCAGATACGTGTTCATTTACAGTATCTAGGACATCCAATAGCCAATGATATGCTGTACCTCTCAGCAGAGACTGTTGATAGGTCTAGTAAAGGGTCAAGTGCTGATAGATCTGTGCTTGTGTCAGATGCTTCTCTGAGACCAGGTTTTGGTGAAGAAGTGCTCCACAAAAGTGAAGGCGACTCCAATGCTGATTTTAGCATTGATCCCATGTGTACAAACTGTCCAAATTTGGCTCCCAAGGGGTACGAACCTAACGTCTTTGTCCAATAATGTAATGAAAAACATCTTAAAATTGAATTGCCGAACATGCATGGCTGTCCTTTAATGAAAAGGTAGAGTATATGTCTCGTAGTGATTCTTTTTGCTGAGTTGCAAAAGTATGAGCATAATGCTAAGCTGGTTCTTAGACTTTGTTTGCCATTTCAAATGTGCCTGTCATGATCAAATCATGGTACCATGATGAAACACCGCTGAAAGCCTTAAGACCTAATTGAGATTGTTGTTTCACCGTGTTTCTGGCACGGTGAAAGCGAAACTTGCAATTTCAGTATGTCTTGAACTCAATGGCTTAGCTATTACATGCTCAGACTTGCAGAAAGTTGTTCAACTATGTTAGTTGGTGTGCTCAGTTTTGATTATGTTGATAATGCCACTGCAGATTCAATAACTTGTCTGTTTTGGGGTTATATTGATCACGATGCTACGATTAGTTAAAGTGTGCACATTTTTATTAATGTAATACATTTTCTGATGACAGCCATTGAGTAACATCATCTAGTGATTGAGAACTATATTGTGTCTAGCCCATGTGGTTATGGATCTGTGTTTGGTAATTGCAGATATGATGGCCTTGAAGAAGGTCTATGGCTGCATTGTTTTCGGTACACGGGTCCTGGATGGACGTATGAATGCCCATATCCCGATTGGGCAAAACTTAGCTGATCAGCCAATTTTTGTTTTAATCTGCCCTTTTTCCTTTGGGGAAACCCTTCCAACAATTATACCTCATATTGAAAACTGGAGATGAATGGTTACTTTTCCCGTCATACCATTATTATTAATTTATTATCGTGTTTTTTTGTTTAGAGGAGTTTGGAACAAGTCCTTGTTGGTTGGACCACATATTTTCCGATTTCATACGTATTAATGCTTGAATGCTATTGCTTTGCCTTTGTCAATATAATTTGCAAGACAGGGAAGCAAATTTTATCAAGGCATGTCGAATCTCATGTCTGGACTCTGGAGCCTGGACCATCTTCAAAGATGGCTTTTGAGTGTTTGAGTCTAATTTGGTTGGTGCTACCATTTTTTTATAATAACATGTCATAAAAATTTGTTATCCTCTAGAAGTTGGAGGGCAATTTTTTTAATTAAAAAAGGTTGACCGTGTTTGCTACAGAGGGGGATAAAACAGACCACCCTTGAGCTGTATAATCAGATTTTTCACTGGGGTACAAAGGTTTGTTTTGAAGCATAAAGAATACTTAGGAAGCCTCCCATGAGTTGGGTTTAACAAAATGGACAAATCTATCAAGATATAACTCAAATAAGGTTATCTTTAATAGGAAAATAGTAAGAAATTTGAGTAGATTGAATTTAATTTTGACATTAAAAAATATTAATTTTGGGTCTAGTCATCAAGATAAACATTAGAGTTTCGCTAAGGCGGTGGGACATATAACTTCAATATTTTCTATAGACGTTTGATATAATTATTAATCTGAATATGGATTGTGCATGAATAGAACAAAGCAGGGGTCCAAATTCTATCCTTGTTGGTAGGAATTAGGAACATAAGACTCTCTGATTGTTCATTTGCACAAAATGATTGGATTGATTAAATACGTTAAATATCAGATGGCTTCCACGCTCCCTGTAAATATACTGAAGGAGACGTTTAAAATGAGGCAATTATTTTTTAAATAAAGAAAATTAGAGGAAGGGATACAAAAAGGGAAAGAAAGGTGGAAAGGCAGATATTGTTGAATTAAAGCATGAGGTCAGCAAATGAGGTCCCCCCTCAAAGCTGATGCAGACCCACATGGTATGGCCTCCCCCATTTCTTCTGATAAAATCCTATCAAATCATTATATACATAAAGATGATCAGCATTGTGAGTCATTTAAGATTAGCCCTAAAAAAAGTTTCAGATGGGGCGAAGATTATTTTTTAAATTACGCTTAGTGCAGACTATAATTTCATTTTTTTTTAAATTAGTTAAAAATTTAGTAAAGATAAAAGAAGCTAACATGTAATAACAGTATACCTTATCGGTTGTTACCTCTAGCAAGAAACATATGGAAGAGTTGGTAGTGCCCTAGACCAGAATGAAAGCTCATCAGAAACTTGGTCTGAACTTTCTGAAAAATTAGCCATGGTTGCCAACTCTAAACAGAAGATACAAAAAATGAGTGAAAATTTATCTAAAGAGGGCTAGCTGTTACGTAGAGGCTTATGTAATGAAAGAGATTATTTGACATGAGGATGATCCATAAATAAATAAAAAATGATAAATAAAGCCATGGATTACGACAGGGGTTGAATAGTTGGAGTAAAAAAAACAAAGCTACTATAATATAGAGAAAATGCCCATGGCCCTTTGCAAGTAATTAAAGTGCTTCATTACATCACTCCTTAGTCGATCTTTATCATAATATCAACCATAGCGATGCATGCATGCCTGCATGGCGCCCCAAGAGCGGGAACCACCATTGTTAAAAGAAAAGCTCTCACATTCCATGTGTTGTGCATGCATGCCATCCTTATCTTTCAACACACACACAAATAGTTATATATACAATCAACTTTTTAAATCCTAGTCCCATTTTGAATAAAGTTTTCTAACCCACCTTTATCTTCATATACTACGTACAGCACTACATCCTTTTAATTTCCTCCATTATATATAATTATCTCCTCCTTTGTTTTTTGTTTCAATTAAAGTACATCCGATTTGCTCTTTCTCAGCTATAATTGATTTTCGTCACTCTGATTAAAAGTTTCGATTAAAAGCGCTAGTTTCGCACCGCGCTCAAGATACGAAATTATCTTTGCTACCACTACAAAAAAACATAAAATTAGCCACGGAATTTGCCACGGAATTACCGACAGAATTGTGGTTTCCGGCGGAAATACCGACGGAATTTGCCACGGAATGACTTTCCGACGGAATGATTTACCGACGGAATTTTCATTCCGTCGGAAATTTCCGACGGAATATTCCGTGGCAAAGTTTGCCACGGAATTTCCGACGGAATATTCCGTCGGAAATTTGCCACGGAAAATTTCCGTGGCAAACTTTGCCACGGAATTTCCGACGGAATATTCCGTCGGAAAGTTTGCCACGGAATTTTCCGTGGCAAATTTCTCATTTTTTTTAAATAAATAATAATGCCACGTGGCATCTCTGCAAGCCGCCACCTCACCCAGGCCCATGCCACATGGCACCTTCGTCAGCCGCCACCTCAAGTTAAGCCCCTGCCACGTGTCACCTCCTGCAGCCGCCACGTGTCGCCACCTGATAAATTCTCAATTTTGCCTCCTCCATGATTCGAACCCCCGACCTCCTGTGCATGCGCGTGATCCCTTGCCAGTTGAGCTGCGAGAACCTTGTATCTTCTAAACGCATATTTAAATATATATAATATTATACTGCATACTAACTTATTTATATATAATATTTATATGATTATTAATTTCATAATTTTTATTATCTAAAACAATATTAATTTTAATATAAAATTATTACAAATAAAATAAATATTATTTCTAATATTTTCATATTTAATATTGATTTTAATTAATATATTAATTAATATTTAATATTAAATAA